>AWYD02004381.1:0-26409 GCA_000504365.2 Pseudocercospora pini-densiflorae CBS 125139 | reverse complement strand
TTTTATCTAAGGTAAGGGGGTATATTATATATAGCTAAGATTATATAATTCTTAGTATTCGTAGAGATTTTAATACCTGTTCTTAAGTAATATTAGATAGACAATAAGCAATACAATTATTCACTTATTTAGTTTGACGCTCCTGATAATGCAGTATTACGTAATGTAATCAACTGCGCTGAGCGTGATAATCGTGAGCGAATCGCCGCCGTCCAAGCGTTCACCAGAACCGTTGTCACCCACGATTTCTCCGCTAGTCCCTGACAGAACTGTTGGTAGTGCGGCAGACTTTGGGGCCTGTGCCTGCGTTTCACAAGTGGCCTTCCTCGCGACTGATAGGACGTCCGTGTGCCCAGCCGACTCTGCGTTTCACAAAGACACCTTTACTCTCGAATCAGACGAAGGCGCGTTTGAGAACGCCAAACGAGACACAGCGTCGTCAGTCTGTCACAAGGTCGATAGCACGCGTTGTATGCGCGAAACTGTGGTTCGATTCAAACAGATCGATACTTCGATAGCATAAACGGGAAAAACAATGGGTATTGTAGTCCAAAAGCTCGCGTGGTCTGCACGATCGAGCAGATCCCTCCCCATCCTTCGATGAAATATACAGTTGATGTTTCGCGGCAATTAGCCGCTGATGAGATCACAAATTCCACCCTACCCATCCCAGACACCTTGCGCCATAGCACCGTCGCTTATGCTTCTAAATACAAAATAGTGTTCAAGATTAACATTATATTCATAACTCGTCCTTCGTCGGAAATCTTATTTCCCACGTTCTCGGGCGAACAGGTCGTCCCAACCAGAAATCGCTCAGTCGGAAGAACTCAGTCGCGAGAATGCTCGGGATCTTGGAAGGCAGCTCGACCCAACTCTTGAGCACGAAAACCCATGCTCTGAAGACAAGGTCGAGTTCTGCCCAGAATATTTCGCTGATCGTCTCAGGCTCAGCGGCGGGCGTATAGATTGTGTCGTCGTCATCAAAATCGTCGAGCTCATCCAGATCTTCGAAGTTTGGTACACTGCTCGGCTCGATTCGGGATGACGGTCGCGGCGTATTCTCAACCTCAGCAGCGGACTTGCCTGCTTGCTCGGCCTCTACCATGGCCTTGAAATGCTCCAAGGCTTTGAGCGCCGCACTGATCTTGTCTAAGGTATTAACCAGTGCGACCAGTTCGGTCCTGCGGAGGAGTGGCTTGTCTTGACCCTCGTGGTCATGACCAAACTCGAAAAGCACTTTCAGCGCTGTTCCAAATCCATTCGTCTGGACCTTGCCCCAAAGTCGGCATTTATCGCAGCCTACGCAATCCATAACGCGGCTGACGTTGCGGAAACGATTGCGGAAGTCTTCTTTCAAACTGATGCCATCGGGCGTCTGGTCCTGGAACATGACGCTCTCGTCAAAGATCATAGGCCCTGGAGGAATGGCGTTTGCCAGATTCGTGATCATCTTCTTGGTTTTGGCATCTTGTTCGGGGTCGCCAGTGCAGAACGTGTAGTCCTGCACGTAGTCTCGCAGCTTGCCAACTGCTCGCGAGACAAGCGCAAAGTTGAAATAAAGATTCGATATCCGCTCCGGCTTGCCATGTAATCTCTCCTTGTAGCAGGTCAAGTTTGGTCCCCATTCTCCAGTCCATTGGTTCAGGTAGTCGTAGCATAAGTGTGTAGATATCGATGCGTGCATACCGGAAATAACGCGATAGAACACCCTCTTCTCCAGGCATTCGTCCTCGAAATCGACCGCATCGTCAGGCTTGCTTGCCTTCATCACTTGCTTCAACTCGAGAGCTGCCTTAGCCTGGTCCTGAGAGAATGCAGAGACAGGCGACTGTCCGACGTTGCGTGAGCTTTGCTCGATCGACACTGGCTTGGAGAAACAGTTCTCCCGGTATATGGACTCCCAAACCTGGTGTGCTCCATCTCCAGAGTATCCAGTAAAGCGCTCGGGGTTCTCCACCAGACTGACATAGTCTCCTTTGGCACTGGCGCTCTCATCCTCTGGAACGCAGTAATCCCTTTCGTCACACTCGTCATCAATCTCCACCACGCAACTCTCTCCAACATTTGCTCCAAGCTGGCCCAGCAGCGGTTGCTGCCTCTCTTTCTGCTGCTTCTTGCCCGGATGCTCTGCTTTCGGTCCTTCCAGTTTACTCAATTCATGCGCCCTCCATACTTCAGGTATATCTTCCTCGTCGTCCACGGTAATGACTGCACAAGCTCTATTTCCGCATAATCCATTCTCGTCATTCCAAAACGGACATTTCTTGTTGTATAAATTTAATCGATAATACGAGAAGAAGTCGGTATTGTTCGCAAGATTTCGAACGTAAGGATGTAATTTGTTGTTCAATTTGTTGAGGTCGCCATAAGAAGCGCAAGCGTCTGAGACTTTCGAGGAGGGTTCGAGCTGAAGGAAGTTAACAGGAATGTTAGGAATGAAAGAATGACGAGTAGAATTAGAGCAATCACCTACTGCGCAGACATCTGGACTTGCTGGAGACGCAGGAGAAGCATGTGATCTTCCTTGAGCCCCACCCAGAAGAGTGAAGACTGCAAGGTAGAACGCATGCATTCCCGTGCACCGCATCGTGTGTTACTGTCGCTCTAGCAAGCCAAAATGTCAGCGCATTGTGTATAGAATGTGCATGTGGCAGACAAGCCCACCTTTTCTAGAAGGCCAGGTATCAGACCCGTATTCGTCCAGGATCCCTTATTGATATGCTCATACGGATCCGCGGAGGTCGTAATAACGGTTGCAGTGTCGGAACAAAGGGATTGGAAACGTCGCGAACCACTCTTCGATGTGGTGAAGGGTGTAACTTGATCCGATCCAAGCGAATGTAGCAAGGAGTGACGAGAGTGAAGACAGCTATTCGCAGCGAGACGAAGTGGAAGTATTTCCAAGCAGGAGTTTGCTTACATTCTGGCAGGTGGCCATATGAGTGATCGAGGACACTTGGAAGGTGGCTTGATTGGGAAGGGTCCATGCTAAATTTAAGCCTCGGATCAACGGCCCGTGGCGAATGAGCCACCGACGCTTTCCTGTGCAAATTCTTGAACAACACGATCTCACCTCGAAATACCGTGACATCTCAGCTCACATCTTGTCCGATCCCATTCACATTCATTCTTCGTGTGCTTGGCTGAGTGATATGTCTCCCGTCCCTATGTGACTGTGATGCAGCTTCCATAGCACAGCCTCCTGACAAGCACCAAGCCTTCGCCGCAGACCCAAGGTACGTTCACCGTCCACAATTTCCGCAATTCTCCAGCAGCATTCAATGATGATGTCGACAAAAATGTCGACGACCATTACCCATATCTTTAGGAAGAGCCGGAAAAGGCATGGCCAGTACCGACGTATACAGGCCGTCGATGCTTAGGAAAGGGAATACCTGAAAAGAACACGATCTCGTGCACCTGCACCGCCTCTCGTTTTTGAAGTACGAGAATGTACACTAACTATGTGTACAGATCACTATCCGGCATAATATCACCATGGCATGATGTCTATTGAGTCGCCATGGTGCCATGAGCATTGCAGCACGGCAGAAGTGGCGATACTGCTCCCAGGTGTCCAAATCCACCGCGTACTCAATTGAAGATTGTCGCCCTACAGAGCCTTACTGCTCGTGCCAGGTATCAAAATCCTGATCATAGGTCGGACTTTGCAGGCTTTCCGAGAGCAGACTCTTGCTCAGCCGTATAGATTATTCTCACATGCTCGCCGAAGGTCGACCTCGCCATCGACTCACAGCCCCTAACAATCTTTAGAATAAAATAGAAGAGATCGAAGCCTTAGTCTCCACAACCAAACTAGATCCTCCTCCAATCCACATGTATCTTATTGCGCAATTTCTTAAAAGTAAACCCTCAATGACGTTCATCTTTGCTTCAGGGAGCATGCCTCTCGGGACACGACTCATATGCAGCGCGCAGGAAAGCATGCCGAACTTGTTCATCACACGACCTGTGCCTGTTCAGTCCAGACCAGATACACGACTCAGAGAGAGATTGGGAAGGAAAGTCAAAAATGGTGTATGCTGTGCCCAGCTCAAATCGCGCCGAAGAGACATCCAATCCATTGGAAGCATTTCGCCTCCAACTTCACGATAGTCTCTTCGCGCATCCATAACATTGTAGTATTCTAAGTCCTCTACGCCTCAATACCCCCGGAGGCAGCCCAGTCCTAATCTCAAAAGCCCATGCGGCCGTGCAGTCTGGTATCATCGTCTCGTGAAAACTCAACCCAAAGCGCCTTGCTATTCGTTCCCAAAAAATGCAAAATTTTCCCTTGTCCCTTATACACACAATTTCGCGTTCCTCTAGTATGCCATGCGCCTCGCTAAAACAAGTGTCAAATAGAAGACAGTGCGGTGTTTTGCCGCCTTTGCTGTCGATTCCTCCTTCTTGAGGTTCATCGCCAGAATTTTCGGATCCTCCACCACGGTGCATTCTATGCTGCCGGGACACCGTTGATGAACCACTCTGGTCCAAGGCTGGCCTTGACGTTATTGAATGCCTGAAGGGCTGCATCAAAATTCCAGGCTGTCTGTGTGAGGCAGTCGTGAGAGCCTTGCGGTGTCAAGTTTGTCTGCTTGCTGAGCTCTGCCACCATCTGCTCGGCAATCTCGATGGAGATACCCGCTGGGAGTTGTGGTAGACCATCAGCGACAGAGGCGTCTGCAGGTGGCATTGGTGGTGTGTTGACGATTGGCAAGAATGCCTGGTCACCACCATATGCACGAATGGTCACGGTGTGGCTGACGACGCGCACACCCATGGAGCCACCAGGACCAATGTAGATGGCATGGTCCATGCTGCGCTGTTTCTGTGTTTCAGGCTCGTTGTATTCGCCATGAATTGAGATGAAGAACCCGTCAACGCCACTTGGGCTAGCACCTGTTGGGTCTGGGATGCCAGGCTGAATGTGTGATTCGATCATCCACTTGGCGGACTCCTCAAGTGTCGGGTGCTGTGTCTTGGGTAGTTGCGCAAAGAGGTCGCCGATAGCCTTCGTGCCGCGATAAAGTCGAGAGGCACGAGCGCCGATGTGGTTGAGCTTCTTGAGATTTCGGCTATGCTTGATGTACTGGTCCCATTCTTGCGGTCCAGTATTCGCTTTCCCAGACGGGTCCCGAGGAGCTCCAGTATTGACAGCTAGCGAAAACTCGGAGTTCTCGTCGTAGTAGACTTGTGCCAATTGTGGCCGATCAGTGTCGAATCCCAAGAACCAGTTGCGGATAAAGGTCTCTGCAATTTGACCTTCGTCCTGAAACTGTGGTGATCGAATGGGAAACGGGAGGTTGGTGACGTTGTTCTGATTCTTCACGTCCTCCTCAGTACGGACTTGTACGCCGTTGAGGAACATCAGTGACGGGTACCACTTGATGATCTCGGCTGCAAAGTTCGGTTCATTCTGCTCGAGCGGGTTGCCGGTCAAGATCAGATTCTGAAGCTTCTTGAATCGTCTTCGCCATAGATCGAGTGCGGCCATGTTGGCGAAGTTGTTGTTCGACAGGTCGAGGTTCTGTAGACTTGGTAACGTTCTTGAGAGGTCCTTGACAATGTCGAGATTATCCAGGGCGTTGTTGGCCAGTGTGACGCCAGTGACAGCTTCATCGCGCTCTGATTGCTTGTCAAAAGACATTTCCAGTACCCTCATGAGCGCCGGGAAGAACTTGCTGGTAGTCGAGCTCTTGTCGAACATGTTCGAGGCTTTCAGGTCGGGGTCCTGTCCAAGTGCTGTAAGGTCGAGCACCTTCGTATCTGGGTTCCATCGTCGCTCGAGCACACCTCGGAGCATTGCCTTAACGTCCTCCGTCTGACTGTCTTTCTTCTCTTCGCCTGCTTCCCCCTCCCGCTTGATACTGAGCTTTGCGCCTGCCCACTCATAGCCGTCCATTCGTTGGTATGCCTTTGCATCTACCGATGGCACGGTGATGAGCAATGTATCTCCATCCTGCTTGGTCTACACGAATTAGTATTCCTTTGTCATGGGTATGCAAGAGCAACCAAAGGGTAGCGGCTGGCCAGTAGCTTGATCACGGTCGTCGTTCTGAGAGTTGGCTGCTAACGAGGGCAGACCGGATGCGTCGGCGAGCTCGCAAAGGGCTTGCGAGGATATTTCATACCTTCCTGATTCTGACATCTTTTCTTCCGAGTCTCATGCCCGCCTTCTTCTCCAGCCACTGTGTGAGCGACTTGCGACCACCATCGCTGTTCTCTGCGGCTTTGCTCTTGGTCCAGCCATCGATCTTGAGGACAACGGCTGAGCTCGGTGCGCGGGTTTCTCGCATGGACACATCGCCGCTCGCTGCCTTTCGAATAAGTTCGCGTCGGCCGCCGGTCGTGAGGATATCCTTTCCGCCGCTGCGCGTTGCTCGAGTTGCTGCTGGTCCGGCAGGTGCAGCCTTGCCGATTTTGCTGCGGCCCTTGACTGCGATGGAGTCCATGGTGACGTCGCCGTCGCGGTCGCCTCGTCGGCGCATGGCAGCCGGTCCGCGTGGTGGGCGGCGGTCGGTGCTGGTGCGGGACACCATTTTGGCGCCTGCGCGAGGGGTTGCTGGTAGTGAGTGTTGTGGTATTTGTTCCTGGTAATGAGCGCGACTTGTTCTGAATGAAGATGTCGGCGTGCGCGAGTGTCGTCAAAGATAGTGGTCTGATGTCGGTGTAGTGGTTGTGGAAGAGAATGATACTGCGCAGAAGAGGGCGAAGTCTTCTGCGAGTTCAGTTCTATTGAAGATTGCGGACAATAGGTAAGAAAGAGTCAGTTGCGGTTGAGCTTGGACGGGAGACGGAGGTCCGAGCTCGCCAAGCCACAATCGTGAAGGCAGGCGCTCGCTTTCAGGCACCCGTCTTCACCATGCCTTTACCACGCCTTCACCGAATTCAAAATAGACCAAAAGATTCGAAATCGCTTTATACCATTAGTATCCTGGTGTATATAATGCTCGCAACGCGCTTTAATGAGCCAACGCGCCGTGGTCTACATTGATACCAAGCAAAACGCTGCCCGATACTGTCTCGGACCTCTCGAACAGCAAACTCAGAGTCTCAGCCTCATGCGTCGCCCAGCAGGCCTTGTCTAGGCTTTGAGGACGAAGGCGTGAGCAACAGCATGTCGCCTGGTATCGACACTTTCTAAGCCGATATCATAAGGAGGATGCGTGATTGCTGAAGTTCCGGTCGGCCGCCTGGTCACGGGCAGAGCTCGCAGGACCATGATCAGGCTGTCCAGGAAGGCAGCCTAGAGGTTCTGTCTCACATCGGAAAAACGAACACAGCAAGTACCCTACTCGCAAAATTCTGCAGCTAGATGCAAACTATGTATAGGATGCACTTAATAGTGGCATACGATCGCTCGCAGATACTACGCTACGACATATAGTTTTTTGGGGACGGCACGTAGCGCTCCACATTGCCCTCAGCCTCCTGCTGCAAAAACGTCCAAGATCACCCGGTTTGCTCAACTCGTCTCAAGCGGCTTCAGCTGCGGTCGTCGCTTAAGCAGATCAAGCATTAGTTTCCGCCCCCACGAGGCGGAGGGCGGTGCGCTAGCAATCCTTCGACTACTCGACGACTATTCACATAGGTTCATTTCCCATCTCCAACATGTTGTCCTTTACACATGCAGAATGCAGTATGCACTGAACGAGTGCTCCCACGTGGACAATGCTACGAGCTACGAACTTCTCGACATGCCTGTTGAAAGCAGTCCAACTCATGCCGACCAAGACATTCAAACGAACGACAGATCAACGCCTTTCGACGCCTTAGCACGAAATGAGAGCCACGCCGGTGCCGATGAGCCTCGTAGAGCCAATACACTATCAGGAGGGTCAACTGGCTTGAATAGACTTTCAGTCGTCTCTGACGGAGTCGTGGCCGCAAGCGATGAAGTGCGCCTCGTACCATCTTCGACATCCACTGATATCATCGCGAGCAAAGCTGCGACAGAAGCGAAGCTGTCAAGAAATCAGTTGTGGACTCCTGCTGCATTGCGAAAGCGCACCATCTGGGGGTTCATCGTTGTCTTTGTCCTACTCATCGTGGCACTTGTGGTGCTATACATCAGCGACAGCACACAAAAGGGCATTGCGAGGTCTCATGAAAGCCTGCATTATCTCTGGACATATGGTCCGACCTTGAGTGAGTGCCTGTAGAGTTTGCTGAATCCATACTAAGATTTTGGTGTTCGCAGTCCTTTCAATTGTGCTCGCATTGTGGGATCACACTGATGCCAGACTCCGTCAGATGATCCCATGGCAGATCTTGCATCGAGGAGCAGGCCGTGCATCTGAGTCCTTGCTGCTTGATTACATTTCTGACGCACAGCCCGTGGCCTTATGGAGATCCCTCCGGAGAAAGCACTGGACAGTTGCCCTTGGCACGACTTGCTCGCTGCTACTCAAATTACTGATCGTGTTGTCGACTGGTCTATTCGCACTCGAGGACGTGGTCGTTTCAAATGCCGACGTAGCGCTACTCTCCAGTGACAGATTCGATTCTTCCGCATGGGACACCAGTGCATTGAACCGGAGTATACCAGCGATATTTGCATATGGGGCCAATGAACTGAACACAGCCTTTCCAATCGGCACATCAGGCGAGTACGCAATACCCGACCTGCATCTTGCGAGTTCAGATGGAATATCTTTATCGGCAGCAACCATAGACACCACGGTGGACGCCTTTAAAGCCAGCTTAGACTGTGTTCCTGGCAAGTTCTACACCTACGACCAGGAATGCGACTACAAATGTACTTCCATCATTCCGGAATGCAAGATAGAGTCGCCCTCTTGCAGTCTAGGGCGAAGCAGCTGGCCCAAAGATGCTGGCACATCTGGAGCCGCATACGCCTATAACCTCACCTTTGGCTTTGCTACGTTTTCAAAATGTAACGAGTCGAACAGTGACGGTCTCGGCCGACTATTCATTGCCACGGGCACAGTCGTTGCCACCTCCAACGCCAACCTCAACTCCACAGCTGAGCTCGCTTCCAACGTCTCGGCATGGGTCTGTCAGCAGCGCAATACCTTGGCAGAGGTGCCAGTCACGGTCGATCCATCTGGCGCATTGCTTGCTAGCAAGACGAATGGATCTGAAGTCGTGATTCACAACGATTCCATTACAGATCACGATATGCTATCAATGTTTCATGACAGCCTTTCTGACTCGAGTAATGCCTTTGGGACCATATGGGAGACTCAGAATACCACCCTCACCTTTCTGAATCATTCTGGCAATGGCGCGAACTCATACGACTCCCGTGATCTCTGGTTCTATTCCTTCGATGGCTTTTTCAACCTTTACCTCGCCGTGACGCAGCCGGGAAGCATGATCGACCTACAGACAGGCCTTCTGGAAGGAATTCAACAACTATACGGAGTGATAGCGACACAGATTGCAAAGGCAAACCTTCTGGCCGATGGCGTAAAGCAATATACTGGACTGTTGCATAGTACTGAAGAGCGACTTCGTGTTCGCGGATTATCGCTTATAGGCATGGCAGCGACCTTAGCTGTGCTGACACTACTCACTATACCCTTGATCTGGTTCGTTGGACGAGGATCGACGCCTAGAGATCCTGGCTCTATTGCTGGACTCGCGCTCATTACATCGAAGTCCGGCCAGCTGCATGAGTTCCTCGCTCCTCTGACTGCTGCCAGCGAGAAACAGATGCGTAGCCGTCTTGGTGATTTGCCGTGTACAAGCGCTTTCAATGCTTCCAGGTCTTTTGCAGTGGGTATTTTTAAGGACAGCAAAGAAGCGAATCGCGAAAGTACTCAGGGCATTCAGACGAAGAAACAGGTACAATGGTGGACACCGATGTCTCTTTCGCTTTGGTGGAAAGCGGCACTCGTCGTAATTCTGTTTGCCGCTGTGGTAGCTCTAGAGCTCATTCTCCAAAAGTCAATCCACCATGAAGGCCTCGCAACTTTGAACTCGGACACCGATGGAAGATATGCTTGGAGATATGTGCCCGGCACGGTCATGCTGTTGATTGCAATGAGTGTTGGTGCAGTCGCCTCCGGAGCGAAGATCGTCCAGCCATACTCAAGCTTGAGACGCAAACAACAAGATGCTCACTCAGCTTTAATGAACGCGGATCAATGGCAGTTGACTGTGACAACGTTATGGACATCGACTAAAGGTCGCCGGTGGGGCGTGTTGGCGATCACCATCGCTACGTTGCTTGCTTTCCCACTCACCATCGTCTCCTCTGGTCTTTACAGCGATCAATTGTTCAACTCGACCCAGATCGCGTCATACAGCACAAGCACTGGAGTCTCCTTCCTGAAAGCTGCTTCTGATAGTGACCTGGACAAGACGGCCATCATTTTGTCGATGCTCGTAAACAAAAATCTTACCATGCCACCTTGGACGTACAACGAGTTCGTCCTGCCAGAAGTAACGCTTTCGTCAAAAGCACCAACCTTGGTCGATACCACCCCGGGACACAACGACATTACGGGCAATCTAACAATGGCGATCCCTGCATGGCGTTCATCAGTCAACTGCTCCTTTGTGCCAGTCAACGAGCGAAATATTACCATATGGCCGGGCGAATACAATACACCAGCGAACATCACATTCAAAAACTTTCCGGCTAGCTGCAATAACTCATTCCACGAGCTCCTGACGCTTACCGGAACTGACGATGGAGATCCTCTCGGCGTACCTTACTACGAGTTCACCACACTCGACTGGGTATCACCCGAATGTCCATTCGTTATTCTCATTTATGGCAAGATCCCCTCCAGTAATGGGACTTCTGAAAGTCTCAATGTCAGCACGTGTCGTGCATGGGTCGATCAAGTTCAGACAAATACCACGATCGATCCTCAAAGTAAACGCATTCTCTCCATTGATGTGGATGACTCAGTGCCTCCTAAGGACGTCTCCCAGACTCATGGGTTCGACCAGTACGGAGACGCAACGAGTACATTCGAAGGCATCCTCACAGTGTGGACATCAATCTGGCCAATCGATAATTTCATATATAACAACTCAGACCTAGCCTTCGCGCCCCTTTTAGCCACAAATCCCCAGCTCAAGCTAGAGGACCTCGTCGGCGAAGACAATAATGCAGTCCTGAACTCCACCCTAGGAAAACTTTGGGGTCTGACTTACGCTCAACTCGCGAATCAAGGCTCCCGCGTAGATACAAGCGATGGAAATAGTAACATCCCATCCACAGTCACAGGAACCATCACCAGACTGGATCGACGACGTCTCACACAGAACGTCGTCTCGACACGAATCTTGGAAATCCTACTCGGTCTTATTGCGATTTGCGTTATCATCATGACGATCTTCATTCGTACGAAAGAAGTGCTACCGAAGAACCCTTGTAGTATTGCTGCGGCGGCTAGTCTCCTTTCTGGTTCGGAATTGTTGAGAGAGGCTGCTTCGCATGAAGCGAGTGAGTTTTGGAGCGATGCTGAAGTTCGGAGAAGAGGACTTTGGGAGGGATGGTTGGTCAGTTCAGGCTGGTGGGATGTTGGGATCAAGAGGTTTGGAATTGATGTTGGGAAAGCGCACCAAGAGTGATCATCTAGTGTAGAAGCCTCCCGAGTTTGCTCGAGCAACAAAGCTCAATGCATGCTGGCTTCTTAGATTATCCTCGTGCATCCAGCCATGAACGCTGCAATCGTGCTCGAGAGGCTTGATAGGTTCATCACCCCATCTCACCGCAGTATGGTCTAGTACGATTGGTCCTGGTTCTGGCACATCAAGCTGTAGCTCGGACATCAGCCTTGTTGTATGGTCACCAATACTTGCAACTGCGCCCATACAGAATGCCTCGGCATCAGAGAGCTCGAACTGCAGAACAGGGCCATTTTCAATTTTCGAGACTTCTCTTTCCCATGCCCAGCACTTACAGTTCCAGTTGATCAAATCTGTACCCATGTGGCCATTGACTAGGATAGCTCGGCCAACAAGTCTAAAGACTGCTCCTTTTTCGCTTTGTGGACGCAAGATAAAAGTACCCAGCGTAGAGTTCACGAAGAAATCTCCAGATAATGGCTGCTGGCAAGTCACTGCAGACACACAGCCATTCGTGAACAGCTGGACAGCGCTGTCATCATCCGGAAGGACTGTCGATACTTCTGGAGATCGCACTGAGGATTGGAATGGGCGATGAAGATCTACGCAGAGGTTTTCGAAAGAGTCTTTGTAGATCAAACAGGCATTCGAGATAGTGATTTGGAAGGAGCGGCGAGCGTGAGCCTGTCGGTCTAGAATTCTTGACTGACTTGAGATGATCTTCTCGCTGAGCATGCCTTCCAGGGTCACTCCAAGCGCTGTGGCCATCATCATGATCTCTTGGAGCTCAACTAATTTGAGTGTTTTCGTCATATTGAATGCCAGAATTGTTGACGAGATAGTGTAATCTGGAAACGGCTTCTCGAGCCCGTCCCAGTTGATCAAGCTGAGATTACCATAGACACAGTCTCTGGGATCCTGGCACTTTGCTTGTCTTTCGAAAATGGTGCGCACAGAATTTCCATTACCTCTGGCGGCCGCAAGAGTTTTGAGGAGCTTGTTCATGTTGTTCCAAAAACGGGCATGTTGCCAATAGAAGTCTTCCGGGTGGTACAGGAAACTTAGGAAGAGGCGATGGTCAAGTTCACAAAGTGCTGTCCAGCTTATGATGGCCTTCCCAAACAGAACTTGAGTCCTGCCATGGCCACCGTGCACTTCCTGCGCAATCCAGAGTCGTGAGAAGTAATGTCGCTGATCGAACGCTCCCCAATGGTTGGCCAATTCAAGAAACACTGCATCGCCTTGCGGTGGGTTCCACATCTGTCGAATCTCATCATCTTCAAGCTCGTCGAGATCAGGCAGGCCTTCAGGGAATTTCTGAACATAACTGTCAATATCGTGGACAGCTCTCAGGATGTAGTCACTGTGCTCATCTGAGTCCCCGATACACGCCAAGACTTGAGAAGCAATACCATAGATATGTCCCATAATGGCAACCTGATGGCTCTTTTCCACGGGATCGTCCTGATTGATGCAGATAGAATCAATCCAGATGTAGTTGTCTCGTGCTTCAGGATGAAGTCGTACTTGCCAAAGGGCATACGCGCAGTTTTCTCTCACAGTCCATGTCCTGTCGTCAACTTCAATGGTACTGAGCTTCTCCGGCGGGCCCCATGTGTAGGAGATCGCTGCAAAAGGAGGCACATCTATCAAATCATGTGTGCTCATCCGAGTCTTGACAGTGCCATTGTTTGTGTCTTGAAGCAGACGGAGTAGCCGAATCTGCTTGCTAGGCTCCGAAAGACATGTGTAACGTAGCCCGCTCATGCTGGAAGAGGGCACTGATACGGTACGTCGGTCTGTTGGCTTTTTTTGTTCATCATGTTCATGTTCAAGAGCACTCGGTTCTCGGGATGGCTTTGCAGATAGCTAGAAGGCGCTCCACCTTTAGACCTGGTCAGCCGCGCCCGTAACGAGAGCAGCAGAAAGACTGTCTCAAGTGATTCGCATGAGAACCTTTCGTGTTGTTGAAGTTGATGAGATGATGTGGAAAGGACACTGGCAATCTTGTAACTCTTGATCTATCTTGATGCTCGTTCCCGGAGTTCGGACCGGCTCTCCACAGCATCGCATTCAGACTATTGAGACCTGTCCTCGACAACAGACACATAACCACGACCGTCTTGTAACATTCTGGAGGGCGTTTGGGAGTGCTGATTGACTTGTCTCTGGATTTGTGCGTGTGTGCCATATTTCCCTTATTGAGCTTGCTTCTATGGCTGTAGCGAATGGCACTGCGGCTCCAGATGCTCTTGATGCAGGTAGGCCCCTAGCATATATTCAATGTATGAGCCTCGAAGATGTGCTGAGTACTTTCCAGTGGACTACGATCCGATTGATCATCTGACCGCGCTCTTCTCACACCCATCCACACTCTCATCAGTCTCCAGCGTGTCGGCATCTCTTCAACGCTACCAAGATGGCCTCGACTCCGACATATCTTCCCTCGTTACGACGCAGACCACATCCGATTCTGATAGCGTTCGACGAATACAAGATGCGAAGGCCGAACTCTCTGAGCTCTTCGCTAAGATCGAGGGCGTGCGGGAACGCGCATTGGAGACGGAACGGACTATCACAGAGATGACGGCAGATATCAAGAGGCTGGACAGCACGAAGAAGAATCTCACGCTGTCAATGACAGCTCTGAAAAGGCTGCAGATGCTCACGGCCGCATACGAGCAACTTCGAGGACTGAGTGAGACGAGACAATATCGAGAATGCGCGCATTTGCTCCAGGCAGTGATTCAGCTCATGGCGCATTTCAAGAGCTATAGGAGTATAGACCAGATTGCCACTTTAAGCAAAAATGTTGCAGACGTGCAGCGCGAACTTCTTGAGCAAGTTTGCGAGGACTTCGAGGTCACGTTCGCGAGAGGTGAGGTACAGCAGAAGAGGATGATGCTGAACGAGGCATGCCAAGTCATGGATGCTCTAGGAGAACATGCGCGATCGAGGCTGATAACGTGGTATTGCAATACGCAACTGCGCGAGTACAGGCAGGTGTTCAGAGGCAATGATGAAGCTGGGAGCCTGGACAACATATCGAGGAGATATTCGTGGTTTAATCGCATGCTCAAGACATATGATCTGGAACACAACATGCTCTTCCCACCAAGCTGGAAGGTCAACGAGATGCTGGCGAACGCATTTTGTGAAAACACGAGGGATGACTATAAAGCTATCCTGCAAAAGAGCATGAGAAGGGCGGATGGACAGCCTCCGGATGTGAACCTGTTGCTGTCTTGCCTGCAGGAGACTTTGGATTTTGAGCATAGCTTGGAGCGCCGCTTTTCTGGAGGCGAATCAAGGACTTCTATGGACACGGTCACTTCGAGCGAGGAGAAGCGACATGGTTTCAGCCAAGCTATTTCCGAGGCATTTGAGCCCTACCTTAGTATATGGGTCGAGTCGCAGGACAGACAGCTGGCAACTCTCATACCGAAATATCGGCAACAAGGAATTCGAAATGCAGAGGAAGAATTCCATGCTCAGCTGGTCGTAACCTCTTCTACGGAGCTATTCCATCACTACCGGGTCACCCTGGCGCAATGTGCCAAATTGTCGACTGGAAGCAGACTGGAAGAGCTATCGAGAACCTTTGCGAAGTATCTCGATGCATATGCGCAACAAGTGCTTTTCTACTTTTTATCAGATAAGACTGGTGGACCGAGCGTAGAAGATGCGGTCATCATCCTCAACACGGCAGATTATTGCTATACGACAACAAATCAGCTGGAAGAAAGGATAAAAGGCCGGATCGATGAGGATCTCAGTGAGAAGGTCGATTTGCAGTCTCAAGCAGATACGTTCATGGGTGTTGCATCAGCAGCTGTACGTGCTCTGGTCCACAAAGCCGAAGCAGATTGCGAACCTGCCTGGCGCGAGATGCGGTCAATACCTTGGAGCAAGATGGAGATGGTCGGAGATCAAAGCTCCTATGTGTCTACGCTCCTCCAGCGTGTCAAGGATCGCAGCCAGGATATCCTCCGATACTTACACAAGCCACAGTACGCGCGAGCATACTGCGACAACCTGGTCGATGCTCTCACGAGCTCATACATTACCAATATCGTCGCAAGTCGTCCGGTCTCAGAGACTGGCTCCGAACAGATGCTGCTGGACACATACGTCCTGAAGAAAGGGCTTGCGGAATTAGCGACATTGAACAGTGAGGCTGGTACACCTGTCAATGCGGCTTTCGTCAAGCGGGTTAACCAGAGCACCGCCAAGCTCGATCCAATACTCAAGACTCTGCAAGTTCGCTCGTCGCCACCAGAAGGTCTCGTTCAAGCATATCTCATTCACATTCGAGATCGCTCCGAAGCCAACTTTCGGAAGGTGCTTGAGCTCAAAGGTCTCACGCGAAAACAGGACCAGAGCCATTTAATCGAGCTCTTCAATGCGCACAAAGCCAGCCCTGCGAACGAGAGCTTACAGCCTTCTAACCCACTCATCGCATCGCTGAACATGTCTGCATCCGTTGCCCCTGCAAATACAAGTGGTGGCCCTCTTGCGGCTCTGAAGGATTCTTCGTCACCTTCTCTCCTCGCCCCTCCACGCTTCGATGCCGCGAACTTTGGAAATACATTGCTCAATGCAGCGCGAGAAGCCGGAGATCGTTTCGCTTCCACACCAATACCCGGGACCTCAAACGCAGCGAGTAGGACAACAAGTCCGCCAGGTGGAAGGGCCAGTCTAGATGGTGGAGCGGGACCAACGACTCTGAATGAGAACTTGAGGAATATCGGCAGGTTCTTCAAGAAGGACGGAGCTGGGTTTGGTGGATTTGGACGATAGGAAGAATAGTTCCTGCTTGCTTGTCGTCCCTGCACACTGCATCTCCGCGAGATGAAACTACTGCGGTGTTCCACTCACGAATATGCAAGGCGTGATCACCTGCAGCAATTGCAGCACGATCTCTACCAGTGATTTCAACAGCCTCATGAGATCTTGAAACTGAACTGCAGAGCCAACGTAGCATTGAAAGGATGACTCGGCGAGCAGCGATATCAGCGTGAGCAAATCCTTTGACGATGCTTTTCGGACTGAAGCTCTAAAGAGCACCTGGTGCCGAGTTCCTGGCCCTGCCAAGGATATTATCCCGCAGAGAAGCGCCGGCTAAATTGTAGATGATATTTAGCCACTACTGGATGACTATCTAGTCGCTACTCAACCAGACAAACTGATGGACCTCTTACGCAGATATCAGGGCATCTACCGGTCGGAAATCGAGTATTAGAGGACCTCGATAAGGATCGTTTCTATCAAGACTTTGAACTTTTCAGTATCTGTTTGCGCAACGTTGTGCTTCCTGAACAAGCTCAAGTCGAAGTCTAGGGGACATCTCTAAGGCTTGGCAAAGCAAAGGTATATTTCGCGTGCGACCGATAGCCAGCTAACTAATTACTAGTATCCGAATATCACCTACCCTGTTGCACCGCCAGTCGCCGCACGCGCGCCGAACTGCTCCACTGATCGCTTCCTTTCCGTGTTCTTCGCGTGTTCGCCCCCTCCCAGACCTCACTCCATCAGCAGAAATTTTGGTGCTGATACCCGCAAATTTCTGCTAGACTGCACCAACGCTGACACGCGTTGGGTCGCATCGACGCAGTGACTCCTGCCATGCTCGCACCCGCATCACTTACGTACATAAAATAGTCGTTGACCGCTAACGGCAGGTTTTGTCTTCACTTTCTTCAAGGTTTGTCGTGTGTTTCTCGATTGTTCCTGCCTTTCACTACTCGTACAAACACGTGCAGCGAGTTCACATGTCACGCTAGTCTGACTCACTTACTCATTGGCACAAACATCTTACACCACTAGACCGGATACATCAGGAACAGACTAGCGCCAAGTACAACTACTACAGCATGGCCGACAAGATCAAGGCCGTAGATGCGGCGACAGATGGCGAGAAAGGCATATTCCACGATACACACTCCGCAGCCTCAGGCAGCGACCTCGAGAAAGGCGCCGATGTCAGAGCTGGAACCACAGCACAGCTCAAGCGACGACTGCAGTCGAGACACCTTCAGATGATTGCCATAGGTGGCACGATCGGAACTGGTCTCTTCATCGGATCCGGTGGTGCGCTTGCGAAAGCAGGTCCAGCCGGCGCTCTGATCGCATATGCCTTCGTGGGTACTCTGGTCTACTCAGTCATGGTCGCATTGGGCGAGATGGCGACATACATTCCAATCTCTGGTGCTTTTACTGTCTACGCTTCGAGATTTGTGGACCCTTCATTAGGGTTTGCGATGGGTTGGATTTATTGGTTCTCGTGGGCTATCACTTATGCTCTTGAGCTTACGGCTTCGGGATTGATTATTCAGTACTGGGCTCCGGATCTCAATGTCGGGATCTTCATCGGCGTGTTCTGGGTTGTCATTACCGCCATCAACTTCTTGCCGGTCTCGTTCTATGGAGAGATCGAGTTCTGGTTTGCATCGATCAAGGTGATAACGGTCATCGGCTTCCTCATCTTCGCCATCTGCATTGATGCCGGTGCTGGACAGCATGGATACCTTGGTTTCAAGACTTGGGACAATCCTGGAGCTTTTGCTGCGTACATCATCGAAGACAATCAAGCGCTCGGCAAGTTCGTTGGTTTCTGGGCTGTCTTGATCCAAGCCGGATTCTCCTACCAGGGAACTGAACTGGTCGGTATCGCTGCTGGAGAGACTGCCAACCCACGAAAGTCAGTCCCGGCTGCCATCAAGAAGACTTTCTACAGAATTCTGTTCTTCTTCGTCTTCACCGTCTTCTTCATCGGCTTGCTGGTTCCATACGACAACGAAGACCTGCTCTCAGACAACACTGACGCATCCGCATCCCCGCTCGTCATCGCTGCTAAGCTTGCAGGCGTCAATGTCCTTCCAGGCTTGATCAACGCTGTGCTGCTCTGCGTCGTCCTCTCAGCCGCCAACTCGAATGTCTACTGCGGCTCTCGTATCCTAGTCGGTCTCGCGGAAGAGCGCTCAGCACCCTCATGCTTCAAATGGACAACTCCACAAGGTGTGCCGTGGGTCGGCGCCGCTTTTACAGCAGCCTTTGGTCTTTTAGGCTTCTTGAATGAAAGCTCAAGCGGTGGAACAGTCTTCGACTGGCTTCTCAACATCACCTCCATTGCCGGCTTCATCAGCTGGACCTGCATCAACATTTGCCACTTGGCATTCATGCGCGCAATCAAAGCCCGAGGCCAATCACGAGACGACCTGCCTTACAAAGCTTTCTGGCAACCTTGGTTCAGCTGGTACGGTTTGATCTTCAACGCCATCATCATCATCACAAATGGTTTCACTGCATTCATGCCTTGGGTCACATCAGATTTCTTCATCGCTTATATCAGTTTGATCTTGTTTGCGGTCATGTACATTGGTCACAAGCTCGTCTACAAGACGAAATTCGTCAAGCCTGCTGAGGCAGATCTTGATACAGGCAGAAAGGAAATCGAGGAGATGTATTTTGAGGAAGTCAAGCCTACGACTTTATGGGGCAAGTTTTGGGCATGGCTTGGATGATTTGAGCGTTGCTTTGATTATGTTCATGTGAATAGTAATGATTGTATCAATATCTTTTCA
The DNA here is from genome assembly GCA_000504365.2 of Pseudocercospora pini-densiflorae CBS 125139. Classification (NCBI taxonomy): domain Eukaryota; kingdom Fungi; phylum Ascomycota; class Dothideomycetes; order Mycosphaerellales; family Mycosphaerellaceae; genus Pseudocercospora; species Pseudocercospora pini-densiflorae. Next base: position 7,270 of record AWYD02004381.1, on the reverse strand, counting down.
TGATTGTGCAATATCGCAAATTATGCATGGTCTCACAAGGCTCAGAGATGGTCGACATCTCTGATACAGCCACGTGCGTTGCAGATCCATTTTGTCGTAAAGACGAGGCATAGCATGCGATGTATGCCAATCGATAACATAATGCAGAACGAGTCTCGTGGCGAAACATTGATCACGGAGTCAGATGTACTTCTGGAATTCACGAAAATCGAAACTGAAGTTACCCAAAGACAATTCAGAGCTACCCAAATTTACAGACGAAGCACTCATTCGTGCTGTGCTATGCTCTGCGCCTGTAGCAGTGACCTGCTATCTTACGACTCAATCCGCGATGCTGCCAGGAAACAAGAAAACCATTTGATGCAAAACCGCACGGTAAGATCAAGCAGGAGCTGACCTCACTTATCGCCCTTCCAGATCTCGCCTTTCTCAGCCAGTCCAACGATCTCTGCGAACACACCAAGCTTCTTGGTTCCCTTGCCCTTCCACGCGCCCTTATGGCAAACAGCAAGCGCAATCTCTCGGAGGACCTTGACGATGGCCTCTCTCTTACGGGGATACTGCTCCATGACTGGGTTGAGATACGTGCGCGTCATATCTTCGCCGGCAGCTTGGAGCAAATCAACAAGACCGGCCTCGACTGCTGCAATCCATTCGGCTGGCGGCGGATCAGCAGCATGGTACTTCTGCTTCGACTCGTCTTCTGCCTCCTCGTGGATCGGAATGTCGACCCATGTCTTCCAGAGGTAAGTGGTGCAGATCTGATGGATTTCCTCCTTCATCTCCTCGCTTAGAGGTTGACCTTGTGGCTTTGATGGTACCGGAGTGTTTTCGATTTTCGGAGCTGGAGTGGCTGATGGCTCTCGCTTTGGCTTCGGTGGAGGAGGCATTTTGGACGATCGCTGACTTGGACCTGGCTGCTTTGGGATCTTTCGAGGCTTGCAAAACGCACAGTTCGGTACGCCCAGGCTGTCACGGCTGCACTTGAGATGTGAATGATTCCCACAGATGCCGCAACGAAAAGTCTCGCTCAGCTTCGGCATAACACCAACGCAGGTACAGGCAATTTCATATTCCTCTTCGGCGCCTTGAGGTTGCTCTTCTTCGTCTTCTTCATCCTGAACAGTCTTTTTGTTTCGCCGGCTGGGTGCTTGGCGTGGCATTGATCCCTCATAGCTGCTGCTTGTGCGAGCTCGTGTCTGACTACTGGACAACGGCCGAGCCTCATTAGCGTCGTCATCGTCTTCCCACTCGGGCTCCAACTCAGGTTCCTGATAGGTCTTCGGTCGCTCAGCCTGTCTCACAGACTTACGAGGAGCTTTGGAGACTTGCTTTTGCGAGAACTCCCACTTCTTCTTGAGTGGTGAGGGTAGAGCATCGATTTCGGAGTCCGACGGTGGAGGTGTCTTGTCCTTCTTGGCCTTGCCGCTGCTCTTAGCTTTCGCCTTCGATGGTCCTGGCAAGGAAGAGCGAGTTGCCCTACTAGCAGGCCTAGCCCCTGTTGCCGACTTTGCAGCACTTGATCGCGTTGCCTTACTCTTCACAGCAGGAGTCCTTGGTCGAACCACGATCGTGTCTGAGTCCACTTCCATGGCGGTGGTGCTATCCACGTTGACAGTGGTATCCACGTCCATTGAACCGGCAGCGGTGGAAGCAGAAGGCGTTGTGGTAGAGGTCACTGCGTTCGAGGGTGCTGCAGTAGATGGTGTCTCTTCTGTGGTCTCCTCACGCTTGATCTTCTGACGAGCCGCCTTTCTGGCGCCAGGGTTTGTGCCTGGGTACAGTCGGGACAATGTGGCAGCTTGACGCTTGAGCTCGCGGCGATTTTGAATGAGATACTGTATTCGGCGGCGCGCCAGCACGAATTTCTCCACGAAGCCTCGATTCTGTAGACCATTGTCAGCATGTATGTCTGCATCTCTTTTCTGGTGATGCTTACCTTAGTAAGTAGGCGTTTGAGAAAGTTCTCTGCCACCGTGAACCGCCCTTCATCTTGCAAGTTCGCTGGATTGCGGATGAACTTGAAAGCTGATTTGGCGGCCGAGCTTAGACGCATCTGCTGCCAGGCTTTCAGCTTCTCCTGAATGCTGATGAAGTGTAGGTAACAATGGTTGCAGACAGGACCGCCATGATCGCCGTTGTCGCCATAAAGCATGCACGTCTTGTGTTGCCAGGCCCAGCACTTCTTGCAACAGAAGTAGTCCTTCTTGTCCTTCGAGCCCTTGCACGGAGGATCGCAGCGATACGTTGAGACAATATTTGCAACCTTTCTCTTCTGCTCATCGGTCGCGTTGGAGCCCAGTATGCGGAGCAGTATATTCTGCATTTGGATACTAGTGCTTAGACCATCTGGATTAGCTGTCACAAGCTTAATTTTCTCTCGGATCCTACCGACCAACTCTTCTGATACGTCTGCCAAGTATGGCTTGCAAGGAAGGTGCATCCAGGTGAGCATGCCATCACGAACTCCCGTGAAGACCATCTCCTTGCGCCGACGTAACGTGCCAAGAGGGCATTTGCACTTGATCGCAGAGTCCCGCAGCTTTGTGTTGAAGGCTGAAAGTGACTCAGGTGAGGTCGACGCAAGCTTGCAAGTCTCGCCTCCCTCGAGAACATGTGAATGCTCACCGAGTCCAGGGTGTTCATGCTCACCTGAGTCGAGATCATTGGTTGCACGCTCATCAGCATCGGTGTGATCAATGCTACCGACTTCAAATCCAGGATTTTTGGTGAGGTGAGGTGGGCCATGAGACTCGACAAGGTGATCTGGCTCGTTGCTGACTTCTTCTCTCTGCTTCTGCGACTCCGTGGTCGCTTCTTGAACGTGGTCGAAATCGCGCGGCGGAAGTTCATTTTCCTCTAGTCGCGCAATTTCTTGCTCGTGGATCGCATCTTCCATTTCGATATCGTCGCTCTCCATCTTAAAGGCGACCTCAAAATGGTGTTCTGACCAGCTCCGCGGATAATTGATGTCGGTGTTGTTGATGCAGTGTTTGTGTGCGCGACAAGAATTTACGACCTCGTACGATGTGAGGTTCCTGTAAAGTCGTTGTTCGGGGCGAAGTCGGAAAATGAATGTTGCGGCGTTCTAAACTGAAGCCAGGTGAGGTTTTCCATATGCAGTCACGCGCAGCCCACGATCATGATTGGTCCCGGAAGGCGATAATTCACCGCACGTGCGCATGCATGTGATAGCAGTCTGTGTGCGCAGGAGCCATGTTTGGCCACGTGATACCAGCAAATGCTCGAAAAAGGTGTTCGAGTATTCTTGAGCGTTCTCAAGCAATCTTCCTGCCCACGTTGCCCACACCTCTTCCGACAATGCTCACTATAGCCTCTTCGTCTTCGTCCTCCTTCAAGCCCCAGCCACTCATGCCGAATGCTCGCAGATCTCTTGCAAGCTGTATGACCTGCTCCGTGCCCAACACCTCTTTCCCTAACGTCAGTCGACCCACATCTTCACTTCCCATAGCCATCATGGTCAGCATCATGGGCGCTGATATGTTCGATGCGCAACCTCCCTGCGCAATAGCCTCCAACAATTGATATGCGCATCTCTTGCCTATGTCTTCTGGCACCTCTCCACCGTTTGGATCGCTTGCAACGTCTGCAGAATATAGCACGCTCGTATTCGACTCGGCTACCAAGCTCAGCCCGAAGCCTAGCCCGATCTTCTTCTTCGCATTGGCGTTGTTCCTTTCTGGCGCAGGGATGAGAGGCGCCGAGCTGACGTCTGAGTAAATGTATGTATCCGGCACAAACTCATACAGCACGCCTCTTGCCGCCTCGATCATTCGCGCGTTGTTGGCACCTGCCACACCTGTCGCATATGCCACACCTCGCACTCGCTTGACTCGTCCGGCGTCTAAGATATGAATCGTCTTGGGTAGCCTCACTTGGTGTCCAAACACTAGCTGAACCTCTCCTCCACCACCCTTGCCATTCGGACCTGGATTCGATCTCCGCAGAACCCTCAGCTCCAAATTTCTGTCGATGCCATAGCTCTTAAAGAGCGGTAGAATGGCGGTCCTCACTGTGTCCACGGAGACATCCCCAGTAGGCGTGGCCGAAGTGATTACGCCTGGCCCTGTAAGAAGCACATTGACCTGCGCTTTCGAAAATGGTGCCAGTAGGCATAATGGGATCAGGAAGTAGCTGGCACCTCGTGTGCAGTCAGCGGGCAGTTCATGTCGGATTACTCCTCCCGACACGCCATGGCCGGCGGCGCTGCCTGTGATCAAGCCAGGCTTGTACAGGACTGTTGTGCCAGTGTAGGAGAACTCTATCTGGCTGCCATTCGTGATCGCGTCAAGTAGTCGTAGGAATGAGACCTCGTGCGGTGCGAGGCCTGGAGCGGTGTGCGATGAGGCTCTGATCTGGGAAATTCGTACTGGCCGGCCCGTCAGAGTCGCCAGCACAAGACGCTGGACAAGATGCCTGGATCCAGTGAACTTCAGCGCAGGCGGACTTGGGGCCGTCGTCATGGTTGCGCTGGAAGTGAGGACGCAAGGTTGTGCTTATCGTGCAGAGACGATCATGTTAATGCAGTGCAGTGCAGCGTAAGTGCTGGGTGTGGGGCGTATACAGAGGCAAAAATGGCATCGTATGGCGTCCCGGCTGGTAGAAAATTCGGAGCTTTTGAGAAGCTTGTCAACTTGCTTGACTTTCAAGCATCTCCACACGCATGCTCCTCCACGTGGAACATGCCTACCCGGTCGTTTGGTCAGGAACACACCTCACCCGAGTCACACTACCGATGGCGATCACGGACACTGCTGCTGCGCGGCGGTCAAGATAATTTGGACTTCATGTCATTAACATTGCTCATTGCAGACTACGGGCCATAACAGTACGCCCAGCTACCATTTTGCTGCAAAACGGGTATCATTCCGAATCACCACAAACAGTCGCCCTGTCGGAAGACACACTTCGATACGGCTATTGTTGCCGTTGTCCCAAGAGAAAAAATCATGCATGCACCGTTCCAAGATCCCATGCTGCTGCATTCTGAGAATCATCCACCTCAAATGAGAGTATCCTTTTTGCCATCTGTGCCATGGCGACTGTCCTTGTGAGAGGACAGTGTTGGTATGCTACGGCCAGACTTACTGCCAGCCACCGCCTCCTTGCTGCTGAGCATAGCCGCCGCCATTGGGCTGCTGCTGGTAACCGCCCTCTGTGCCAAGTTAGCAATGGACTCGTCTAGGAAGATTTGAACCCGGACGTACCCTGGCCACCTTGGAATCCGCCCTGCTGGCCGTATCCTCCACCGCCGCCTTGGCGCCTGAAGAATTGTCAGATGGGACTAGAATTCAGCTTCATCATGATGCATACCAGTTGCCTCCACCGTAGCCTTGGCCGCCGCCGTAGCCTCCGCCGTAGCCGCCTTGCTGGCCTCCATAGCCGCCTCCTCCGCCATAGCCACCACGGCCGCCACCATAGCCTCCGCCGCCGTAGCCACCTGGGAGAAGAACATTAGTTGAGGTTCAGTCGCGAGAGCCTTGCCCAAATGCTCGACATACCGCGGCCACCGCTGAAGCCGCCTCCACCACCGCCTCCGCTGCCTCTATCAGAGGCCTTGTCAACGCGAATGGTGCGTCCATCGAACCTGGTGGCCGGAGTTAGTGGATCGAGCGGCAGATGCGTTATGCCGATATATGCTCACTCGACATTGTTCATCGCTGCAATAGCCGAATCGGCAGCGGCATCTTCAGCAAAGCGCACGAAACCGAAGCCGCGGCTGCGACCAGTATCGCGATCCTTCACAACGACCTGTGAGGCGCAAGTTAGCGAGTACGATCGCGCCTTCAAGAAATGATAAGACTCACAGCCTCGTCGACCTGACCGAACTCCTCGAACTTGGTGCGCAAAGTCTGGTCATCGGTATGCCATGCCAGGCCGCTGCAACTCGCCGTCAACAATGAAGCGCACCAAAGATGATGACGACGTCACAAACCCGATGAATAGCTTCGACATCGCAGATCGTCGTCACTCTAGGTAAGGACCGAATGGATCTGACCGTAACACACTGAGGCCGTTTCGCTCGCGTTCGAACCACACTAATGCTGCGCGGATCAAGTTGATGCAGATGTTGCTGATGACTCGCAGTTGTTGAAGTGTGGTGTTTGCGAAAAGAGTAAGATTGCTGAGTGGAAGCTTGGAAGTTGGTCACATGCACTCAGGCGCCAACGGCAAGGATCCGCACGTGGCAGTCTGAACTATTTTGTGTTAAGGTGAGGGAAGGCCACCACGGAGAGACCAGGTCGTTTGTGCTGAATGCCGAAGTCTAGTGGAGGAGGTCGCGCAGAAGGTCTGTGAAGAGGAGCGTATTTGGAAGAAGAAACGTCAGGTGGCGCGAGAGACTCCAAGAACCGGGACCTCAAACAGCGCAAAGGAGCACGCCAACGGCAGAGCAAAAAGTTGGAACGCGCATGTAGATAGAGGGGCTTCAGCAGCAGTATCAAGTGCCCCTCAATGCGCAGGCAAACCGTAGCTCCGCTGGCATACCTCTCCCACACCCAACCGGACGTGGCCTTCCGCAGCCGATGGAACGCTCCGCCGCAAGGCATCGACTCAACCAATGCGGCTACGATTGGGCTGCATTCGGTCCCGTCGATAGTGAGCAGCTGAAGAAGAAAGCGAAGCTACCCTGTGTGTCGTGAGTGGTCAGCGGGGCAAGTTGTCTAAGGTCTCACGCGCAGCTCTAGACCAGTGATATGCAGTGCAGAGCTCGATTTTCGCGGAACGCTGCTCCAACTCGTTCGTCAGTGTCCCGTGCTAGCTGTGCAATGCGGCTCGTCACTGGCTCGGACAGTAGCGTTGCAGTAGCTGACAGGCAGGACGCTGTATTCAGCCATGGGTGGCGTCGTAGGGCATGCATTCTTTGCTGAGCTCCCCTTGGTTTTGGTACCGCGGTATGCAAGTATATAGTAGTAGTCTGCTGGTATCGCGCGTCATGTACATACAATGCGCGAATGGCCGTCTCCCTTGAAGACACCTTGTCAAAGAAGGCGGCATGCACGACGCAGCGGGGCAACGGTCCACAGCGTCTAGCCATCTGGAGACCACTCCGGACCATGCTAATAAGCAAACAAGAGGATAATCTTTAAACATTCTAGCTGGGCAGGTCTATTACGCTTAGCGCAGTTGATTACATTACGTAATACTACATTATTAGGAGCGTTCAACTAAATAAGTAAATAATTATATTGCTTATTATCTATCTAATATTACTTAAGAATAGGTATTAAAATCTCTACGAATACTAAGA
>AWYD02004379.1:0-23751 GCA_000504365.2 Pseudocercospora pini-densiflorae CBS 125139 | reverse complement strand
TCGAGATGAAGATGGTCTTCCAACAGAAGGTCCAAGAAAAGGAGAGCAAGTTGAAGCAAAGCGAAGAAGAGCTCTACGCCAGACATCGCGAGATGAAGGAGCAACTCGACCGCCAGAGACAAGAGCTCGAAGAGAAGAAGGCACGAATCGAAAGCGGTCGGCCGATCGAGGAGAAGGGCCGCAAGAAGGGTGGCTTCTCACTCAGAGGCTAAGAGAGCCATGCCGTTGGCTTTGGCTGTGTTTTGAGCGTGGTGTTTCTGTGATGGGCTTGGCATTGGCAAAGCAGGCGCGGGTTGTTGTCAGAGGTAAGCACTTATTGGTGCGCAACTTCTAAACACTCCCAACGTCGGCGTTGCGGTCATCAAGCGGGCTGAGATCGTTACGGTTGGCGTCGCGAGCGGAGAGACCTTTTAATGTCACTAATCTATATCGCCACTGCAACTACCTCATCTGCTTGGAAGAAGCCGGCCAAAGACCACCAAAACGACTCACCGTCACCACCAGAGCCCGGCAGCGAGACCGAGATACAGGTTGACGGCGGATGACAGAAGGAAAGTTACTTGCTGCAGGATGAGGCCTCTTTATGTTGTGATACCACAGCGACTTGTTTCTTGTTTGATATTATAGCCTGGCTGACCTGACCTGACTGTGTTTCCTTGTGTTGGACTCCTCAAGATAGCAACGGTATTAGTAGCGGACACAGTTGCAACTTATCCCATCCCATCTCTTCCTACTTTTATCTTTTTCTGCTTATGACTTCTTAGCTTGTAGCCATGAGCGCAGCTGCCTACACAGTCGTGCTTTCCTCTATGCGCCCGCCAAGGAACCCCGAGCGTCAGCAAGGACTTGGCGGGACCAAGACGCATGGCTTCTTCACAGCAATGCCGCTTGGACTTATTGCGCATTAGTTGATCGCTCCAGAATGGTCGCAAAACACGAGCGATGCGGCAAGATAAAGATGGCCAGCAAAAGACTTCGCTCGCGCTGCGAAGCAAGACCAAGCGACTTGTGAGAGGTTGTGAGATATGGAGACCTGCACTACCAATGCTCTCCAGTGGAGTATCCTAGTCCACTGAGGGCCATGATATAACTGCAACTCGACATGCGACCATGATATGGACGCATATACTTATCTGGTCTCTTGTCAAGTCGAGCGGCTTGAAGGACTGGCACTGCAGTCACAATGTATGTACAGACAGAGCTTGTAATCTGAGCTCATGCTGACAAGCGGTTTCTGTGCAGACGGCGGGAAGTTTTCTCTCGCGAAATAGCGATGTCCATGCCTTGAGCTGAAATACGAAGCTTTGATACATCGTCCATGAGTAAGCAAAGCTGCATGTCCTCACAAAGGTACAGACACGTCTGGCCCAGAACGCCTCCGCTATCGAAAAAGATGGACGGCATGGAGCACCGAGAAGTCGCGAGGCCGGTCAACATTTGAACTCTATTGATGTGTAAGACGAGGTCTCGTACATACAGCAGACTGACGCACATGGCAGATGCGTCGGAAAGGATTCAGTGCAGAACCTACACGGTGCTAATCCGTCGTACATCAGTATCTTCAGGCATGCCGTCTGTCCCGCAGGAACCACCGAAAGTCGCTGGAGAACTGAACTTCGGCATCATGACCCGACTTCGGGCGCGAGGAAATTCGTGTCCGATTGGTTGCAAGCCTTCCCGAATCTGGAGTTAGAGCGGACTTGAGCGCGCGCTGTCGGCACTCGTTCGGGTTGATGTCATTGTTGTATTGGTATCGAAAATTGGTGTTAAGAGGGAAGGGGTATATACTTATGCTGTGGCGCTGCTTGTTGATGAAGAGTGTCATGGTGGAAGCATACTGCGGATCGAATTGACGACTTGTATCACAACGATTGATTGCACCCTACCAGATCGATTGCAGAGCTGAAGGAGACAACGACAGAGGACAAGCTTCCCAGCCATGGACTATCGATCAGAACAGCAACGCCTAGAAAGGCCGGATGAAACAGAAGTCGAACAACGAGAAACCAGAGAACCCCACGAAGAATCCTCACCAGAGTTTGAAAAAGCCGAAACCAGCACACCCGAAGACGACGACGACGATGGCTCAAGCATTTTCTCAGAACGCCACATGGAAGGTCCACCCAGTCTCCGCCGCCCCAGCACATCTCAAGACTCCGCAGTCCTCTCCCGCACAACATCTCGAAAAATCTCAAGAACCCAAACCGCAGCCTCAACAGCAATTGCACGAATCCGTTCCCGAGCTCCACGACCAGCTTTCACTCACCCATTGACCCATGAAAAAACCGCAGTCGATGTAATCGTAGAATTTGATGGTCCCGAAGATCCCTATAGACCTATGAACTGGACTTGGAAGAAGAAGGCGATTACGACATTGTTGTATGGTTTTACAGCTATGGGAGCGACGTTTGCATCTTCTGTCTACTCCCCCGCTGTGCAACAAATTTCGTCGGAGTTCAATATTGGAACTGAAGTCTCTACTCTCGGAATTTCACTTTTCTTGATCGGTTTCGGGATTGGACCTTTATTCTGGGCTCCGCTTTCAGAGGTTTATGGGAGGAAGCTGGCGGTTTTGATCCCGTTTTTTATTTCTGCGATTTTTGCTTTTGGAGGCGGAGCTGCCAAGGACGTACAGACATTGATGATCTGTCGCTTCTGGCAAGGAATCTTCGGAAGCGCACCTGTCACGAATACCGGAGGTGTTCTTGGAGATATCTGGACCCCGGCCGAGAGAGGCGCTGCGATGGTTGCTTATGCCATGGCTGTTGTAGGAGGACCGACTTTGGGGCCTATAATTGGTGGTGCGTTTATTGTTGGGAGACTTGGATGGAGGTGGACGCAGTATATTACGGGAATTTTGATGATGTTTCAGTTGATGTTGGATGTGGTGTTCGTGGATGAGAGTTATCCTCCTGCATTACTGGTCACGAAGGCGAGGAGATTGAGACATGAGTCTGGGAATTGGGCACTGCATGCTAAACATGAGGAATGGGATGTGAGTCTTGTGGAATTGGGGCATAAGTATTTGGTCCGACCGTTTCAGTTGCTGGCGACGCCGATTTGTGCGCTTATGGCGCTTTATGCGTCGTTCTGCTATGGCATTCTTTATGCTTCGCTGGCGGCTTTTCCGATCGAGTTTGAGGAAGAGAGGGGATGGAATTCTTTGGTTGGATCGCTGCCTTTCTTAGCTATGCTTGTTGGAATCATGTTTGGAGCTTGCGCGAACTTCTTGAACCAGAAGTTTTATGTCGCGAGATGGAAGGCCAACGATTTTCGACCTGTTCCCGAAGCTCGATTACCGCCAATGATGGGAGGGAGTATCCTATTCGCAGCAGGACTTTTTGTGTTCGCTTGGACTTCTGATAAGGATTTGCCTTGGATCGCACCATGTATCGGCATTGCGATGGAAGGTGTTGGCTTCTTCACGATCTTCCAGGCTGCGTTAAACTACCTGATCGACACATTTCAGCGATACGCGGCTTCTGCTGTTGCGGCGAATACGGCTCTTCGAAGTGGGTTTGCAGCTGCGTTCCCGCTATTCATCTCACCGATGCTGCACAATATCGGAATCGATTGGGGCATCAGCGTCTTCGGCTTCATCGCTGTCGCTATGATCCCCATTCCTTACTGCTTCTACGTCTTCGGGAAGAGAATTCGAGCTCGTGGTACCTGGAGCAGGGAGAGCGTTTATCCAGATGAGAAGCCTAGGGTGTGAGCGGATATCGCCAGGTCGAATTCATTTCTGCGTTCTGAGCGAGATCTGTTGTACAGTGGTCTAGGTCAATATAGATGAGAAAATAATGATCGAAAGTCTTTCAAGTCCAACACTGACAGCTTTTGCTCCTTTGCCACTGATATGACTTTCCACGTATCTCACCACTTGTAGATATGGCTATCGACGTTCCACCGGGCTTGTATCGAGCTGTCGATGAGATTAGTGAAGCGTTGCTAAGCGGTGGTGCGGTATGCGAAGGTATTGGCCACGCAGTATCTGTAGCATCCCCACGGATCCTCCTGCCATGCGCTCCAAGCCGTGTTCATGCTTGGCCGCGCATACACAAGAGGCACAGCAGAGCTTCAGGAAGTATTCAAGTATCCTTATTGTGGCTCGAGGCGATGGGCTAGCCCAGTCTGGCCAGTACTATCCATAAACTTTAAGCCGTTATACCAAATCATTGCTTACCGAGGTCTTAGCGCAATTCACAGCGCGATCGCACGACGCGACTGAACAGCCACAAATTTGCTCAGCTCCCAAACTTCCAAAATGTATTCAGATCAAAGTCCCAAAACATGAAGGGTGGTGCCTGGAGGACCAAAACAAATTTGAAAAGAATCTCTTAGCTGCGGCGCTGGCAGTTTTGCCGTTTCAAGCAGATGTCCGGTATTCTTGGACTCCTTTGCAGCGTTTTAGGAACAATCTCATCGAGCTTTTGCCCAGACTATGCAGTTGACAGTAGCAGTCAAGGCGCCTGTACGGTTGCACGAGATGTTCCTCTGCGGATGCTTGCGATAGGAGACAGTATCACAGCTGGTTGGGGAGATCCAGAGCAGAACAGCTATCGCTTGCCTTTATGGAATCGTCTAGAGGCGGACTGCAAGGAGCGTCCAATCTTCTTCATTGGTAAGTGTTACCTTGCCAGTCTTCTGCTTGTGAGGTCTGACAGGAGGCAGGTACACGAGACTCTGGGTCGATGAGCGACAACCTCCACGAAGGATATCCAGGATACTCGGCGGCAAAGCTTGCAAATGATATCGAGTACGACCTATACGTCAGTCTCTATCTGAAGCCTAATGTGGTCTTCATCCATGCTGGTACCAACGATTGCAATGACATGCTTCCTCAGCCTGAATCTGCAGAAGCGGCGGCTTCAAATGTCGGCAAGCTCATCGACATGGCTGTTAATGCCGTGCCTAATGTGACTGTGTTGGTCGCGCAAATCATCACGTCTGATGTTCCCGGCAAAGAATTCATGCCCATGATCAATCGTGGAATCCGGGAAGTTGTGGCAGCCAGGGCAGATGCTGGGTTCAAAGTGATGACGATCGATATGAGTCGGATTGGTGTTGATGGAACAGATCTGGCAGACGGCTTACATCCTAATCCTCAGGGATATCGAAAGATGGCCAACTTGTGGTTCGAGTCGATGCAGGTCGCAAGTAGCAAGGGCTGGATCACGCCTCCAGCAGAAGTGACATTTGGGAGGTCTCCGCGATCTCTGCGAGATGCTATGAGACAGATAGGTAGCCCGAAATGATTCTATTCGTTCGGGGAAGCTCGTCGCGTGTTACTCACGCGTGTTTCTCACAGCACATCATTTGGTCGATCTGTGCCTGACTAGTGCACGTGGTGGCTACAGCCAACTCCGAAACAAATGTCCGCTCGCAGGTGAAGGTCGCCGGGCATACTGTCAAGACACAGCATAGCAGGCGAGGCTGCGGAGAATGCACAGCATGTGAATGAACAAGAAGAAGACCGAATGGATGAAACGCTGTAGAAGAGATGTCATCGCCGGCTAAGCTTTGGGAAGCTTATTCACGTGCCGATGTGCCGGTACCGTGCAAGGATGTTTGCTGCGTGCCTGCCTATCTCGGCGGGCATTGAGATTTGTTGAAGGCTCACTGAGCACCTTGCCTTGATCGCTTGCTATCTCGCCCGCAGCCTGACATGCTTGACTGCTTGCTTGCTTCACCGATAGACGGATCACGATGACTGTATTTCTCATTCCCTAATTGCGTCTTTGTCACTTCCACCTCATACATATCTGTACCACGCGCGGCCATTTCGTTTGCTTGCGTGGCTCGACCAGGAGCGACGAACGCGACGCCTCCCTTCCCTTCTTGCCCGAAGTCGCCCTTGATATCGCATGTCCTTCTCTTCGTAATCCTCTTGGCCTTCGCTGGACGAATGTGCTCCTAGATCCTTGACGCCCGAGCATTGAGCACGCCGACCGCATGGAAAACAAAATGCACAATCCAGATCGATCGGCCGAGCAGGCGCATCGCACAGCGCGCATTCTTGCCTCTGTTGCGGCGACCATCATCGCTCTGAGCTGCGGTACGATTATCGATGCATAGTGTTCAAAATTGAAGGGACAATGGCTGATATGGTATAGGAACAAACTATGGCTTCTCAGCATGGGCCCCTCAATTCGCTGCCCGCCTACAACTCAGCGCAACTCAAACGAACCTGATAGGCAATTTTGGAAACATTGGCATGTACGCCATGGGAATACCTGGAGGCATTCTGATAGATTCAAAAGGGCCACGCTGGGGAGTCTTAATGGGCTGTATATGTCTGGCATTGGGATACTTTGCTCTCAAGAGCGCCTATGATGGCGGCGCAGGCAGCATGGGCATGCCCTTGCTCTGTCTATTCGCGCTGATGACTGGCATGGGAGGGTGTACAGCATTCTCTGCTGCCATCAAAGCCTCTGCGAGTAACTGGCCAACCCATCGCGGAACTGCTACAGCTTTTCCACTCAGCGCCTTTGGGTTGAGCGCCTTTTTTTATACTACAACAGCAGGCATTCTGTTTCCTGGAGATACTAGCGGCTATCTCAAGCTGCTGGCTTACGGAACAACAATCATGACCTTTGTCGGGATGCTGTTTTTGCGCATCGTGCCAACAGCACGAGATGACGATCACAATGCCGCCTACGGTGTTGTGCCTACGGAGGATCTGGATCAGCAGAACCACAAGAAGGATCGCAGAGACAGCACACGCCTGCATAATACAAACACGCGAAGTATGCAGAGCGCGAGTCGCAGTAGATCTGCGAGCAAGGCCAGCACTACCAACGGGGATGCCGATGAGAGATCGTCCTTGTTCTCGTCAGACTCTAGTGGACCTGGCGACATTCGAGACGATATCGAGGAGGCGAAGAATCCTTATCAGAACCACAATCGACCAGAAATTACAGGATGGGCGCTACTTCGAACGCCAAAGTTCTGGCAGCTGTTTGTACTGCTTGCTTTACTCTGTGGTGTAGGACTCATGACAATCAACAATATCGGCAACAATGCGCGATCACTTTGGCACCATTATGATGACAGCGCTAGCAAAGATTTTATCATGAAGCGACAGCTTATGCATGTGAGCATCTTGTCCTTCTGCTCGTTCCTTGGACGACTTGCCAGCGGCATTGGTTCGGACTGGCTCATCCACCATCATGCGTCAAGATTCTGGACATTAGTTGCCTCCGCAGCAATCTTCGTCGGCGCCCAGGTCATTGCGATAACATTGGAAGATCCTAGACATCTATACTTCCTATCTGGATCTACAGGAATCGCCTATGGTGTTCTTTTTGGAGTCTATCCTGCTCTGGTCGCCGATGCTTTTGGTCCAACAGGGCTTGGTATCAACTGGGGTTGTATGACTTGGGCACCAGTTCTGAGCGGCAATATCTACAACCTTTTCTATGGCGCTACCCTTGACCAACATTCAACCTGGGACAACGGCGAGCGTCAATGCGACGATGGCAAAGATTGCTATGCCAGTGCCTATTACATCACCCTTTGCTCGTCCATGATCGGAGTATTGTGGACATTGTGGTGCATTCGCCAAGAGAAACTTGAGCACTTGCGCGACCAGAAAGAGCAGGCTCGTGAGCACCAGCCTTGATCTCGTCCTGCTGTCCGTTTCCTTGTCTCGATTTCAGCGATGGCGTTGGTTGGTATGGGGTGTTGGAAGGTCACATCCGACTAGATAGAAAGACTAGAAGTGCTGGGCCTGCGGGCTGCGGCTGCTTGTATCAAGGTCACCGCGTGAGCCGTCGATAAAGCTCAGGTGTAAGCCAAATAGAGATGATATAGATCGCTGATACTTGCCTCACGGCCTTGAACCAGAGCCGCTAAGGTGATGTTCGTGTCGCAATCGCCCACCAATTATCCTTCTCGTAGCCAGACTCGACAATTTCGCCACCAGCAGCACGAATATCATGTTCCAACTCGCCTTTCCTGTAAAGATGATAGTACCGATGAAACGTCCTATCCTCAGTGACAGCACCATCATTCTTCCCCTTCTTCGACCCCCTCATAACCCACGGAACCATCACATCCTGATCATCCTTCTCACTCCATCCCCTCCGACTACTATCCTGCTCAAGCGCCCAAACATAAACCAAAGCTCTCCCGTCCTTCGGCTTCAACGTCTCCAAAATCGACTTCAAAGCCTGAATTCTTCTCTCCTTCGTAGAAAGATGATGTACCACAGCTATAGAAATCGCGAAATCAAATTTCGCAGGTTGATGTGGTAAGTCGAGAATATCTGAGACTATGACGGTGTGGGGTTGATGGCGTTTTGCGATGGAGATGAGGTTTGAAGAGCTTTACTTACCGGTTAGTGACTTACTGGAGATAGTGGTTTTGTGGTGGTGTGGATTTACCGATCGGAGCCTATTATGAAGACATTTGGGTTTACGGAGAGGTATTTTCCGTTTCCGCAGCCTATGTCCAAGCCTATTGAGCCTGGGGAGAGGTTTTGGAGGAAGCGTTCGATTATTGGCCAGGGCTAGAAGAGATAATGTTAGATTTGGGGACTGGCGAGGAGAGAGGAGCGAGGGTGTGTTACTTTGTAGCGTGTTGAGGAGAAGTGTGTGGCGATTTGTTCGTAGACTTCGTGGACGTGTTCTTGCTCATATTGTTCGCCTCCGGTTGCGGGATTGTCTTCAGATCCGGATGCCATGTTCATGGCTTGTTGGAGAAGGGATCTTGACTGAGGTCTGAGGTCGAGGGTTTGCCTTTGGAAAAGGCTTGGCGGACTCCAAAACCTTTTCCTCTACCCTTTCCCTAAGATGACTCCTTCATCTCGCTTGCTATGCAGCTCACACAGACACATCATCTCAAGTGCAAGGCGATGTCCAATACTTCCCGCTTGATAAGCTGAAGGTCTTCAACGAGCGCTCAGGCAGAGCTAGCCGACAATGACGACTGTCAGAATGGCTGTAATCTGCCTTGCTCCACCCTACAGCCATTGGCGGTTTGTGAATCGCCAAAGGCCTCAGTTGCTGCCATGTAGTCGTGTCATTGCGATAGGTTGAACATGACCACATTGTAGCAGGAGGAAGGTGCAATTACAGGCAACCCTAAGCTTCTCCTCGAGAAGCAGGCGCACGGCGTCCTCCTCGCGATGGAGCGAGCATTCATTCGGGCCCGTGCATTGTCGACATATTTCTCCCTTTCGTCGCTACTGATAAGACTTCAGTTTACATTCTCTAGTACAGCCAAGATGGGCTTCTTCACACATTGGGTCCACAAAGGAAAGAGGTTCTTTCGAAGGCGGGAAAGGAAGCATCGAAGGGAAGAGCGCAGACGACACTAGCAGAGCGACGCAGACGACGCTACAAACCAAAATACAAACCCAAATGAAGCAGTTACTTAATGAGACAGCGGGCTATCGCCAAACATTAGGCACCTCATTGAGCTCTATTACTCAAATCTCTCCTTGGATATGTACACACGACCCCAGGCATTAATTACCAAAACCTCAAACCCTCCTTCAACACGAATCCAAAGAATCGCAAGGATTCTTCAACGCCTCCGGCTTCACAAGACTCAAAATATCCTGCTGAGCACCAAACTCCCGACTCTTGAAGAACTTGCCATCAACACTCCCCACCCGAAAGTTGAAAAAGATCTGATCCGGATCCTCTCCGACGTTCAACGCAGAGACATCAGGGTTGGAGTATCGATAAATGACGTCCAAGAATCTCTTCGTGTTTGGCTCCAGAAACACGTCAAAGACTGTCTCTGACTTTCGCTTGTCTGGACCGCCTGTGCATTTGACCTCCCATTGATTTGTGGAGACGGGCTTGAGGTCCTGACCAGTGCAGATGATGTCTTGGGGTTGGTGTTTGCCGTCATTGTTCGTATCGTCCCAGCTGTTGACTGTTAGGCTGGTGTCGTGGAGTGTGGCGTTGAAGTAGAGGGTTGCTGAAACGGAGGAGTAGAGGAGGGAGGTTAGGAGGACGACTGCTGATCGCATGTTGACGAACGAGCCAAAGAGTCTTGTAGTTTTCGCAGTGTTTATTAGACGTATGCGATCCGATAATCTTGAGAATGATGCGATATGTTTATGTGATTTGCTTGCTTTAACAGACGCGTACTTCTATCTCACCGTCCGCGGTCCAAGTCAAGGTCAGAGGTTCGACTCCTCTTAAATAAACTCAGTATCCTAGTCGTCCGTAGTATCCGGGCGTTGTTCAGCCGACATCATTGACAAGGTATGGTCTTGGTATATCCTAGGATTGATGTTTCCCGATATGGAGCCGCCAAGGAATACGAGCCAGAGTGACCATGTAAAAACGCGCGTTGACCAGACAGCCTTTCCCGCAATCACTCAACGTTAAGTCAACCACAGACCTCGTGCACTAATATGGACTTCCTGGTTCGGCAGCTTTAGTGGGTGTGATGCATGCCGGTAGTTGTTTGAGCACTACCATCGTTAGATTTCTCGAAGATCCTTGTTAGCAGGACATGTTGATGGTCTACAAGGAGTTGTCAATCTGCCAGCTCGGAATTCAACAGGAAGGAGAGCACAGCATCGAGGGGTTTGTCCTAGCAGGACGGCCTTCATAAGTCTCCCACCTTCGCTTCAACTCGGACAGCTGCCAGCTCCAACGTGAAACACAGTCTACTGATTTGTGACTTGGTCGAGGCAGACGCTGGGACCGTGGTCTTCAGCTGCTTTCACCTCGATATGTACAGCTTGACTTGCCTGAGATGCACAAGCACATGCCCAGACTCTATACGACGGCAGCGGTAACAAAGGCTGCCGGGCTATGCTCGTATGATGACAGCGTAGTTGCGCGTTCCATACCAGTCGAAGGCGGTATTAATGCATCATCTGCTATATCCTTGCAGTCCATAACACACTTTTACGTCTCTGAATCCCGATTGTGTATCCGACTCTTCACAACTCATCGCCGTATTTTTGAGCGGGTCTGGCTTGCGCAGGAAGAGCGTCGATTCGCCATTGTGTCCACGAAGTATGAAAATGGCATCGCTGTGCACGAGCGTACATACCGGATGCTGTGGGATCTGACTGTATTCGATGGTGTCTTACAGCTTGCAGAGAAGATGAACGAGCAGCGACGAATGTGAAATCCCGACACGGAGACACTTGGCCACGCTAAGCTCCTTACAAACATTCTACCACAAGGCTGGCAGAGGGGGAATGCTTGAGCTCGCCTTGAATCTGGCCGAACCAATGAAGCCAGCCGCACCTCCTGAACATCTTTCTCTCTTCGACTTTGCTCCGTTTCGTTAACAACATATTTAAGCAGAACACATCTTCTCGTGCAGATCCTCGGCGACTACATCAGCCAAAGCCCTCGACAAATGCGAGGTCTCAATCGCCAAGCTGCTCTGATGCGCCGGCAAGACATCAGCCAAAAAGCCATAGACGACAATGACATATCGCGATTTGAATTGACATTTAAGCTAGGATACCAGAGTTGAGTTCTACATACGATCAATTCTGTCGGACTAAAATAGCTTCATACACCTTAAAGACACCTCAACATATCCCGAAAGACCTTCGAATCGTATCTATATATCGGTCCAGCAATCTCATCGCTTCCGACAAAGTGTAAAGCAGTCCAAAGGATCCATTCCTTGAGCGTCTGAGCCCAGACGGTGCCACCAGGCGCACGAATCTTCCTATTGCGGTCGGTAAATGCTTGAATCAAAGCAAGACGTTCTTTGCGATGTTTCTCCCACAGCTTCATAATCTCTCCAAGCGAAGCCTTGCCTTCAGCAAAGAATTTGACAGCATCAGACATGCATTCAGCATCCTCAAAGGCGAGAGAAGCACCCAATCCGCCGGTTGGTATCATCGCGTGAGCTGCATCACCTAGGACTATAACTCGATGAGATGACGAGGACCAGGATGAAAGTTTCGGGGCGATGAAGAACCTGCTTCTTCGTCAGCGACCATATTCTGTCTCAGCCCAGGAAGAACATCACTCACGGCCAACTACAAAGCGTTTCCTCATCAACTTTCTCGCACAGATCGCTGACCAAATCACACCATCCATTCTGCCCATTGAAATGCGAAATCAATATCGACCGGATCTGCTCCTTATCACAAAACAGCTCTTCCCACTCCTCCCTACTCTTCTCCTGCCCAAACTCCATCGTAGAAAAGAACCCAATCTCCTCCCCATCCGAACTCGAAGGCATAACAGCAAGAAACCCATTCGTACCAATAAAATGACTCGGCAACCCAATCTCTTCCACAGAACTGTGCAAAGAACATCTCGGTAGACTCCCCGTAATACCCAGCATATGCGCATAATCGGATTCCGATCCTTCCGGTGCAACATACTCTCTAACAGCAGAATGCAACCCATCCGCCCCAATAACCAAATCCACAACCTCTCGAATCCCATTCGCAAAATTCAACACCACAGTCTCGTTATCTTCCTCCTCAATCCTCACCAACTTCATCCCATACCTAACCTCAACCCCTCTATCCCTACACTCCTCACCCAGTACCTCTTGAACAAATCTCCGATGAATCCTCATAGCAGGAAATCCATACTTCTCCACACTTCCATTTTCGAAACTTGCGATTCGAGATCCGTTACTTCCTCGAAAATCTAGGTTCTCATACACGTAGCCTAGAGGTTTCAATTTTTCGAGGAGACCGAGATTTTGAAGGACTCGTAGGGCGTTGGGGGCGAGAGAGATGTGTTGACCTTGTTCGTAACCTGAGGGACGGAGTTCGTAGATCGTACATTCTGTGTTGGGGAGGGAGAGGAGGGAGAGGGCGAGAGATGTTCCAGCGAGGCCGGCGCCGATGATGGCGATGTTGAGGGGTTTGGCATGAGGGTGGGTCGGTGGAGGAGCTTGCTGGAGAGCAGCTGCGGTGAGGGCGCCTGGGTCTGTGATGTTGTTAGTTGAATGAGAGTAGTGATTGGAGTGAGAAAGTGCCAACCCATGTCAATAGCTCGAGAGGATGTTGGATGTGGGAGAACAATTTAGGCCGAGCAGTCCTGCGCTCTGCTGGTATTGCGATTCTGCGAGCTGCTTTTATACCTTTCATGGTCGAGCCACACCATTGCGCGCGGGATCAAGACTGACATGCTGCGATATCTCGCACGGACGAGTAACTTGTCCGGCGAACGAGCTTCAGGCTGCAGACCGGAGCCTGATCGACAAGAAATTTCGGGGCCGGATCGACAAGCCCTACAGGTCGAAAAGCAATCCTCTCATCGATCAGTAGACGCAAAGAAATGCCGAGTCTGGATACCGAGATAAGTTGTCTTGATCTGTACATAGCATCAGCCTACCGCAGCAGCATCAGTCATATCCTCTACTTGAACTACTGGCCCAAGTCCCTCGATCTTCTCGATAGCCTGCACATTCTTCTGCAGATTCTGCGCACTGCATAGTGCCTTCACGATTACTGTCTCATTCTTCTCCCTCACCAGTCTCCTGAAAGCGTGTACCAGAAACCCGCTGACCAGCTCCACAGACCAGTCATCAGGCACAAGATCCAGGACCGCAAGGAGGTCGAACCAACCGCTGTACCTCTCAAGCAATTCCGCTGTGCGCTCGAGACGCTCATTTGCATCTTCGATTTTGAAGAACTCATAAAGAAGGTGGTTGAAGAGCTCGGATTGTGCTTCATGAGATGGCAGCTCTTGATCTGCGCCAAACCCGGCCAATGGGTGGAAGATGCTTGAGCCGCCTCGCAGGCAGTAATGTATAGCTGTGTCGTAATCGCCGAGGCCGTGTGTCAGGAGACGTAATGCTTCTTCATGCTTGCCTTCTCGGCCATTCAGAATGATCATCTCTGGCACAAGCTCGTTGCTATATGGTGCGAGTCGTTCGCGCAGAGCATGGACGTCGTACTTGGATGCCTCGCCATGACTGCCACCAATAAGTTGTAGAAGCCGTAAGCGATTATGCCACCATTCTGCTTCGACTGCGTTGTCGGTGATGAATTGCGAGTAGGTGGGCTTTGGAGGATATTGTGCCCGATAGATCTCATATGATTCGAGCAAGGTCTGTCTGGCTTCCTTGCTGTTCTCCAGCTCGTGCAAGACAGTATCCAGATAGAAGGCGATGAGGTCGTTCACATACTGGACATGATTCTTACCAAACACCAGATGCTCGAGATAGTCCTTAACGGCGCCGGGTGCCTTTTCCTTCAGGATCGCCACTGCTTGTGAGGGCTCGAACTTGACTCTGCTGCTGTCGTCGGCGAATATCTGAACGCCAAGCTTCGGGTTCCGATTTGCTAGCCAGGCAGCGTACTCTTGGACAAGACTCGCATCTCGAAGCTTGGAGAGGTATTTTCGCATCTCATGCTCGCCCTCAATCAATTCGCCCCCAGCATCCTTCTCGCCATCTAAAATACGCTTCCATGTGGCCAGCACTTTGGAAACATTCTTCTTGCTCTGATAGAGACGACTGAGAATGTACAACCTGTGGTGCTCTTCGAGAAGTTCGATCGCTCGATCGAAGCAATCGACTCCTCGGTCTACGATGTCGTTGAGCTCAGCACGAGTAGAGCCGGCCGATGCTGGTCCACGTGGTGTGTTCTGATCGAGCAGTAGCAGGACGTGAACCAGTGCAGCATCGACGCTACGGAATACGTTCGCCTCATCGGCAACACTCCCAAAACCCTTCTTCTTACGCCATGTCATCAGAAAACGCTTGATGAGGCTGAGTATATTGTCGCCAAAAGGACCTTTGGTGTTCCGATCTATCGCGGAAAAGTCGATACCTTGCCTAAGCCAGTCCACAGTATCACGTAGGCCTTGAGGCATCCAGATGCCAGGGCCCTCTGCGATCTCGCCATCGAAAGGCGGTACCAAAGTCAGCACAATTCTTGGATCAATCTCACCAGCGGTCAAAGCGTCTTCGGTTCGTCGCTTATCGTGCTCGTAGGAGATTACTTTGTTTGCGGTCTGCACGATCAGGTTGCCAAACAGGAGCAGTGCAGCCTTCTGCCGGATGTACGTGAGTGTGACAAATTCCAGTTCATCTCGCGGTTCCTGGCCACGAAAACCATTGACTACACGCTGCACCACCGGCACGTCAATGGATAGGACATCGTCTGTGATCTTCGTCATAGCAAGGTTAAGTTGCTTGTCCAGCTGCAGTAACATTGGTTCTCGCACAAGCCACGATACACGATCGACAGCATATGTCAGCACATTTGCTCTGACTTGAGAGAAGCGCGCGGCAAGCTTGTCTTCCTCAGCTGTGCGCTTCTGGTCAGCTTCCGAGTCGACTGCGTCCCTGACCTTCAGCCGCCTTAGACGGAGACTGGTACTTATTCCAGTAACAGCGAGCTCCGAAGACTGTCTGGCGTTGCGAAGTCCATACCCAAAGAATGCAGCGTCAGCTTCCAACGTCTCTTCGATGTCTCCTAGAGCAATGATTTCTTTGCTTCTGTGTGCCTCGCCCGGGTCCACATCCCATCTTTGGATTTCAATACACCTTCGACGTCTTTCGTTAACCTTCTGTTGCACCATTGCCAAAACCCAGCCCTCAGATGCTTCGTCCGTAGGCAGAGAAGCATTATCGCCATCATCTAGCACAATAAATTCGGGGTAACTTGCAAATTCCATGGTGCCTCGAACGACGTCGCCGTCGAGATTGACAAACAAGCCAACACCAGGGTCGCTCCTTTTGGTGCCCGTGGTGAGCAAGAACTCATTTGGCGTAGGCGTGACAATGTTAGCCCTTAGCGGCGCTTCTGGTACCACTTTTGCCTCAACTGGCGCCGGCTCAGTGGGCTCTGATGGCTGCACCACGGGCATATCCTCTGCCTTCTTGGGACTTTCTTCTCTACTGGATGGCAGGGCAGGAGATTCAGCCTCCTGTCGCGATGACCTCCTTGCAGGCCAGGGCGAATTGCTATCGGGTCGAAGACGATCGCTACCCTGTGGCTGTCCGCCTAGACTGACGATTCTCTGATGTGACCGACCTTCTCTCGCTGGGCTGCGGGAAGAGAAGCTTCGTGATGGCGGGCGTCGCTGCTGAGGTAGCGGGGCAACAGTTTCTTGTTGCGCAAGAACTGGACTTGGACTGCTGAGGGAAGAGATCGGGAACAAGGTGTTCTTCCGTTGATTGACGACGTCCAAGAGCGAGTACGATTCTCCATCTGCAACGCAAGCGACATCACTTCTCCTCTCCAACGCGCCAACACCTCCAAGTTCAATGTCTCGGATTCTCCGCGGATCGTCTCCAACGCGTATCACGCGTATTTTCGATCGCAGACAAATGATGACTATAGGCCCGCTGTGTTTCTGCCCGGTCTCTTCTTCCAAACCATTGCGGTCTAACCCGCCTACCCACAGGCAGCCATTTTGGGTGTATTTTGCAGCCCATGCTGGACTCAGCTCGGGCAGTGTATAGAATGAGAGCGTGGAGTTGCACACGATACAAGCCTTCCCAGCACTTGGTAGTAGCAG
Organism: Pseudocercospora pini-densiflorae CBS 125139; assembly: GCA_000504365.2. Lineage (NCBI taxonomy): Eukaryota > Fungi > Ascomycota > Dothideomycetes > Mycosphaerellales > Mycosphaerellaceae > Pseudocercospora > Pseudocercospora pini-densiflorae. The sequence goes on along the minus strand of AWYD02004379.1, from coordinate 7,321 downwards.
TATCTGTTTCACTCCTTTGTCCGCTCCGGTCTGTAAAGTTGTATAGCCTGGCTCGATCCTAGTCGCAAATATGTATACAGGCTGACCACTCTCGTCGCTGGGGTCGGGCGGTATTGAGACGTAATGCAGCACCTCTCCAGAAGATGTGCCGATGTACAAATTTCCATTCCACGTATCTACACACGTAATATGTGCTTGAACACCTTCCTCGTCGGTGGATAGTGGCACGTCCCGAATAATCTCTCTTAGAGTGTAGCATCCAGGCGTGCCATCCTCGGTGATGGACGTGGCTGCATTGGAACCGTCCTGTGATTCCATTGCAGCCTCGAGATCGATCTCATCGCGCTGACATTGATTTCAACTAAGTTGTGGTAGAGATGGCAGTGCAGGGTAAAGTAGCGCCTGGTCGAGACTTGGAAGTGGATTGACTTTGGGGCGAGCTTGCGCAGTGACCTCCGCGTGAACTGAATGCGTCTACGCCGACAGACAACCTACGGAAACACAATCACCGTTTGCTGATAGCAAGTCGCCAGTCGGGACCAAAGTGGTATGACCAGAAATCTCCACTGGGGTCTTCGAATATACAGAAATAGCAGACATCCACTGTGAAAGTCATACTGCACTCAATATAGCCACGCGTCTCCTCCGAATTGACCTCCTAATGCGGATCGAAGATGGTGGGCACGACAGAAGAGCACAGCGATGATGCGCTGAGCGGCGCGGAAGATGGAGACTATCAGACGGAGACGCAGCATGCAAATGAAGCCGGCAACAAATTCCAGCAGGCGGTGGCAGCATGGCGTTCACTCGATCTTACCAAGCTGGTCTCCAACCTGGACAACACCGCCTCGGAGATGGTCAACCAGCAGAAGGAGTCTCTCGTTCAGCGGAAAGAGGTTGCGGCAAAGACGAAAGACTTCCGCAAAATGGATGATGGAGACAAGCTGAGCGGCATCAAGGACCTACTCAAGATGTACCAGGGATACATTGATGTGCTCACCAACCACAACAAGACCATTTCGGCGGCTTTCATGTCTGCCTACTCACCGCTGTCAGAAGCACCAGATCCATATCCATTACTCGAAGCATCGATCGATTCATTGGTCACGGCAGATGAGGTGGTACCGAGGCTGGAGTCTGAGAATGAGCAGTTACGGAAGCAGGTATCTAAACTGAATCTGCAATTGGAGGAGTCTGAGAAACAGCTGGACGCCGAGCGAAACAAGAGACAGTCATTTGAAGGAACACAGGACAGTAAGATCAAAGAGGTCGAAGAATCATGGTCCGCGGTGCTTAAGGAGAAGGAGGACAACTGGACCGCGAAAGAGAAGAGTCTGGAGGAGAAGGTAGAAAACCAGGACAGGCTGCTCAAGGAACTAAAAGCCAGCTATGAAGTGTCACAAAGGTTGGAAAAGTCGGGCGAGGAGTCGCAAGACACAGGTCGCAATGCCGCGACTGCAGCAGAATTGGAGATCGTGAATTCGGAGCTTGAAAAAGCAAACATTCGTCTTGCTGAGGTTGAGGCTCGTAATGAGCAGCTTCGTTTGGAGTTGGCTCAATCTACAAGTCAATCGAAGAGCTCGGCAAGAAGCACTGCTGTGGAAGACGATCCTGCCTACTTGCGGCTACGATCCGAGAACTCGTCGCTGCTTCGCCGTATTGAAAACGCGCGATACGATCGTGATGCCGACAAGACAAATTTGGAGACGAAACTGCGAAGCTTGGAGCGAGAGCTCAGCTCACTTAAAGCTGACCGCGAATCGTTACAGACCAAGGTGCAGAAATGGAGCGACTACGAAGAGATCAAAAGAGAGCTGGATATGCTAAGATCGATCGAATTTGCCAGTGTAGAGGATGTAGAAGCAGATGGTGATGATTCCTCGCATACGAATGGCAAGTCTGGAGAAAGTCTGGAGCAGCTGCTTGTTGCGAGGAACAAGAAGCTCAGCAACGAGCTCACGGAGATGCGAGTATCGCACCAGGAACTACAACGAAGGTTGGACCAGCTGCAGGAAGATCTATCTGTGACGAATATGGAGCTCGAAAAGACACAAAAGCTAAATGCAACTCTAGAAAATGATCTTCAGAAGACACAGCAAGAGGCTTCGAATGCATGGGAGTCTATGTCAGTTGCAGGAACTTACACATCACGCTATCCCAAGTCGCAGTATGGAAGCATGCGAAGAGGCGGAGGACCATCGCCAACTTCATCGATCATTGGCGGTTTCGACCCGCAGAGTGGTTCAGGCTCGCCTCGTGGTACCCTCGATGCTCTTCGAGCTGGCGAGGGTGCTGGAGGAGGTTCAGGAATCTTACCCATGGTCACCGCACAGCGCGATCGATTCAAGAAGAAAATCGGCGAGCTCGAGCAGGAATTGCAGAAGCAGTACCAATCTGTTTCGAGTTTGCGATCAGAAGTTGCAAGTCTGCAAAAAGACAACCTAAATCTGTACGAGAAGACGAGATACGTCAGCACGTACAACAGGACGGCTACGTCTGGCGCAGCTTATGGTGCGAACCCAAATCCGTCCACTGTGGCAGTCTCAGGAGCAGATACACCCAGCGGCATGTCCATGGATCGATACCGAAGCGCATATGAAGCCAACATATCACCTTTCCAAGCCTTCCGAGGACGGGAAAGTGCCCGAGCGCTCAAAAGAATGTCGCTGCCGGAACGCGCTGTCTTCCAAGTGACACGCATGGTCCTGGCTACCAGAACAAGCCGAAATCTGTTCGCGGTCTACCTCGTAGCTTTGCATCTACTGGTCATGATGATGCTGTACTGGATGGGCACTGCAGATGCAGCGACACAGGCCAGCAATCTTGGAGCGAGCACTTTGGCTCAAGAAGCCGCCAAGGTTGCAGCAAAGGGAGGTGCTGAAGATCATGGAGACTGGCATGCGCAAGATTGGGAGGCAGGTGGTTAAAGCCTCTCAGTCGCATACACTATCTATAGATGGCTACAATACCATGTATCCCGTACGTCTTCAATTACAATTCACTGCGCCGTCAAGACCTCAAACTCCCTGCTCCGGGATCACTGAGTCCGTCAAGGCTGGCTTCAGCCCGATTGCCAAGGTAAAGCCAAAGCAAATGCTTGATGAGTGTCGAACACCGTCATTCCATTCCTTTTCAGGAGATCGACACAAAGCTGGCTTGAGATTGCTCTCGAGGCAGATGCGAGAGAGCATCGATCACGACCAACTCCAATGCAGAGAGCGGTCCGACATGCTTTAGGTCGAAAGATCTGCTGTTCCCTCGTGGCCGCCGACCAACTGTGTGAGCCCTACCTGGAAAGCTGAATCCATTTCGAATTCATCACGCAGACTAGACTGCTCGTAGCCAAGCCACATGGGTGCATGCACACGGGTGAACACCGAAAGCGAGAGGTGAAGATTGGTCTGAGTCCACGAGTACCCGAACGAATCCTCTTAAGAGCTTTGGATTTGCCGAGAAAGGAGAAGCTACATATTGAAAAAGCTTCACACAATATTCGTTCCCTTTGATCACAGGTCTCAGAAGTCAAACTTCGGTACGCTCAATCAGGAGTATTAGAAGAACGCAGCATCCGGGACACGAAGAGCGCCGATGACGAAACCCAAGCAGTCGAGCAGGTTTGCTACGAAGCAAGCCGCAAGGCTGCTGTCTGCGCACTGCTACGTGCGAGAATAAAATGAATGTCTGAGCTCTACTTTGCAAATTCGCTCTCTTCCCCGTCGCGGGATTCAAGCTTCGAGCAGCAAAGGCATACATAGATGCAACTTCTTGAGAGCAAGAGAAAGATCGCGTGAGCTGATGTGAGGTTTCTCGTGATTCACGAGTAGATTCAGAGTCCATTACGCAGACCAGGCTTCTGGTGACGGAGGCATACATAGATGCAAATTCTTGAAAGCGAGAGACATATTGACTGAGCTGATGTGAGATTTGCCATGATTCTCTAAGGCGACATCAGAGCTCTTACTTGAAGTGCTGAATGAGAGGAGCTACGTAGCCTCAAGTCGCCCGAGATCTCTTCAGCCTGACTCCTCCTTTCCGCTCTGATTGTCCTTGTATAATGAGTCATGTACACAGGAAAGGTATGAGCTCCGGGCATTGGACGTGGAGCAAAGAGCATTTAGGTCATTCATACAACAGTACGCAACTCTCGCTTAGAATGTGATTTCACCACCCCGTAAAATAACTCGCCCTCTCATAATCCAGCATCCCTCCACCACCCATCACAACTTCCCGCTGCTCACTCTGAATCTCATACTCCATGACATCCCTCCCAATATACCCGTCCTGCCGATCCTCATCACCCTTCGCATCAGCCTCAATCCTCAGCGGAGCATGATCCTCAAGCTGACCTTCGAGATACTCCTCCAAACCCCAGCTCGGACACTTTTTCTCAGCTTCTTCGGTTCCGTCTGAGACAGGACACTCTCGAATACGTGAGAAGAGCCAGGCGTGTGCGGTGATTGTGCGTCTTTCGATACGCCATAGCTCGTCATGGTCCGATACGACTACTTCAATCTCGACTTGGACGCGCTTTCTTTTTGCGTGTTGTCTCCTATAGCGCTGATGGATGAGGGTCCGGGCGTCTTTGCCTTGTCCGAAGATTAGCATGCCTTGAACGTGGTCCGAAGGTCGTCCTGAATGGATCAGTCGTGGGATGATGGTGTTGGAGTCAATGTGAGAATGGACGCCTGGCAGGATTGCGGGTGTCATTCGGTTGATGATGTCTTCTGGTGAGCCCTGTGAAAGGAAGTTGTAAGCATGGTTTACGATGTAGAAGTGAGTGGCAGATTCTGTACCTTGCCGATCAGATTCGCGAGCGAGCCTGGGAGCATCATGATGTCGTGCACGAAGGTGGGCTTGTATGCTTCAATGTCGTAAACTCCTCGTCTAGCCAGCTTCGCCGCTGGGATTCGATTGCGTAGTGCTCGTTCGTAAGCGAGAGTGGTGAATCCTGTCGAAGATACTGGTATAGGAATGCCTGAAGGCTTGCCCGGACTGGCAATTTGCTCTGGAATCTGCTCGTCATCGCTAATGCCAAAGAATGATGTCTCGGCCATAGTGGGCGCTACTAGCTGTAGCACGTTCATACTGAGATCGACTGCATTTTCGTGAACAAGTGGAGAAGCTTGCTTGGCTGCATCCATGCTATTGGGTTGCGATGCTGGTGACATACTCGTGTCAAAGGGTTTCGGGATCCGGCCGTGTCCAGCCTCTGATTCTTCGATTGAGTGTGTCATTGCACTGTTTGTATCTTGCAGCCTATGCGCATGGTCAGAAAGGGAAAGGCTGAAGGTGTGTAATATTTGGGCCGGACAGAACCGACTCTCCTGCGATCTGAGAAAAGCATAGATGCCTGAAAGAAAGTGAAAAGCAAGCCAAAGGACTGGATGAAAGGAAACAGAGCAAGATGGAAAAGCAGAATCGCACGTAATCGTGAGACGACCGTGAAAGCCCCCAAGACCAATCTTGAAGACCGCGTCGAATAGGTGCCCTACCTTGGACAGTCCGAGGCGGAAAGCGCAGTATGATACGCTACTGCGCATTTCTTGATCTCGATCAGGTCCATATCGGTCAAAGTAGAATCGGGAGACATTGTTGAGTGATATAGCGCGGAAGGTCTGGATGACGAATGAGATTGTCCGAGCAACTCCGATCTGTGGCAATGTGTGCCGGATTGTGCACTGTATTGTTGCCGTGTAGAAGTCAGAAAGGCATCCTTGAAGCCGCATTCAGTCTCGCAATTGCTTGCGCCAGCGCTTGTGACGGTGAGAGTCCGTGTCTTCCAAATTCGGCATACCGCCTCACTTTACATCGTCCATGAGGCGCTCGCTCTCGTTTCACATGCTCCACCGTGATGGTGATACAGCGGACAACTATATCCACGTAGCCGTCTTCGTCCAACACCGCCTTGCCGGGCATGTCGTCGACTGACTCTGCATGGAAGCCTTCTAGACGGCGTATTCGTGGCGTCTGAAGATTCTGCAGTGAAGTCTATGTTGAGTACAATGCTGGATGTATTTCGCTATCACGCCTCAGACGCCGCAATGAAGCGAAGAAATGCCGGGCGGTTGCCACTGGAGACGACATGGAGTGAAGCATTGCTGTGAATGCTGAGACAGTCCCAGGCACGTGAATAAGGCAGCATGCATGTGAAGATAGGCAGAAGTGAAGACGCGTTCGCGAGTGTTTCGATGAGATTCTAGTGGAAATACTTAATCAGCCAGCTGCGGCGAAAGGTGTTCTCTTTGCGGGTGTCTCGTGCATGATTTCATCGCAACAAGCGCGGAAAGCGGCCCGAGCTCAAACCTAGTGCTACCGCCGCGAGCTCGTCACTGTCTTCCATCAGTAGCTTGCCTTGCCTTTCGACTTCCATCTCACCAACACTCACTTTTATTCTACCACATCCTCAAAATCATCACCCGCAGTCGAGCAACACCTCCTCGACCACACAACACACCTCCCCCTCGACTTTGAAAGCGGTCGCTGCTACAAAATCAGCGCGCTCGCTATCTTCGGCGTTCGAATACAGCGCCCCGACACCGTCCATTACACTAGTCGACTCAACACAGATACCACATCCATACAGCGCCGCCATCATGTCTGCGGAGCCAGAGCACAGCCAGAGCAAGGGCAAGGTCAAGCTCGACAATGACCCCAGCGGCAAGGAGCAACGCGATGAGGACGCCACCGCAACCGCCATCCTCAAGAAGAAGAAGAAGCCCAACAGCTTGCTGGTGACCGACGCCACCACCGACGACAACTCCATCCTCGCGCTGTCCAACAACACCATGGAGCAGCTGCAGCTGTTCCGCGGCGACACCGTGCTCGTCAAGGGCAAGAAGCGAAAGGACACTGTCCTGATCGTGCTTGCTGATGACGAACTCGACGACGGCTCAGCGCGCATGAACCGCGTTGTCCGACACAACCTCCGCGTCAAGCTCGGCGACGTCGTCACTGTCAACCCATGCCCCGACATCAAGTACGCCAAGCGTATCGCTGTCCTCCCAATGGCCGACACCATCGAGGGTCTTACTGGCTCCCTCTTTGATGTCTTCCTTGCACCATACTTCCGCGAAGCATACCGACCACTCCGACAAGGCGACCTCTTCACATGCCGCGCTGCTATGCGCACGGTGGAGTTTAAGGTTGTCGAGATCGACCCACCAGAGTACGGTATTGTGGCTCAAGATACAGTCATCCACTGCGAGGGCGAGCCCATCCAGCGTGAAGATGAGGAGGGCAACTTGAACGAGGTTGGTTACGACGACATTGGTGGCTGCCGCAAGCAGATGGCACAGGTTCGCGAGTTGGTTGAGCTGCCACT